>JARHVA010003902.1:852500-855000 GCA_037957365.1 Torreya grandis | reverse complement strand
ATATCAAAGTAATTATACATGTAATCATTATTTTCATACCCCATCTTGATTATTTTTAGTGGATCTATTTTTGAAGGCTTTTGGTAATTTTCTGCACTTGATTTTCTATTTCAGCCTGCAAAGCCCTTTCTAATTCGAGTTGCCAAAAATAGATATAAAAATCATTAAGTGAAACTAAAGGTTGTTAATTATTTTTTTACCTTTAAATTAATCAAAAAAAAATTATTTAATAATTTCATATATTTTTACTATTTTTATTGAATCAATTCCGAACCTAGTTTATTCAAGAATTTGCATAGTAGAACAATTTTCTGCATTAAACCTCATTTAGAATGTCAAGTTATTTCACCATTTACATTGGTGGAGATTACTGTTTTAGGTTCCTAGTGGTAGTTTATAACTAATAAAATATATATTGACTTTCATAAATAATTTTCACCTCATAGGGGTATTTTATCTATCACCATATGGTATACAATTTAATGAAATTATATATTAATTATGAGGTGAGCTAGGCGAGTCTGGTCACATGTAGGTTGGATAATTTTCACATAAAAATGAATGGTTAAAATTAAATAATATACTTATGGGTAATAAGATGATTGTATTTGAATTTTGTTTGATTAGGAGTTTGGTTGCTTGCATAGTCTTAACGTGCTTACAATTGTAGTGGAAGAAATAAGGTGTCAACAAGCCATTGATAAATCATGTTCCATATTGTTTGGGATGAGATTTGATAATGGTTTTATTATTCTAAGTTATACTTGATATCTATTGAGTATATATTTGAATGTACTCTTTCACACTGATTTGGGTGTAATTGACACAACTTAGTTAGATCTAGCTTGTTGAATGCCTTTATGCTTTTTGTTTTCTAAAATAGTAAGAGAACATTTACATTGCATACAAAATACATTGAATGTGTTTGTATACCTTTAATATTGATTTTTATTATGAATTATGAATTAGAAGATGCATGTAGTTAATACATGCATTAGTAGGGTTGTGTTAATGGTTGAAGTGGTACTTGTGTGGAGTTAGTGCTGCACAAGAGAAGAGAACAAAATAGTAGTGTTTTTATGGGTTTTATTTGGGTAAAATTTTTTACATTACATTTTAGTATTAGAGCATGGTTAAACATTGGGAGCTTTGGAGTGTTTGGTGTTCTATCACATGCATCCTATAACTTCTACTCACATATGTTCAAGTGGAATGACAGGGTGAGAATGTGTGTATTTCAAGATATGGTATACATTAGGAATCACTTATTATAGTTATAAGATTCATTCCATTGATGGATGGAAGCATCTGGTTAGAGAGAGTCTTCTTATTATTTTTTTGTAATTATGGTGGAGTATATGTCCATTATGGACCATTGGACCCTGAAGTGAATAAAATGATGAAATTGTGAACTCTTTTATTGATTGTATTACTCTCATGTCTCATTAATGAATGTTTATGTTGGTCTCTTATTTCTATTCATTGGTATAAAATAACTATATATGGAGAAAATTTGTGTGTATGTATGGTTAGACATATTAAATACTTATTTTAATCTATTTACCTTATACTTATAATGATTGTGTATTAGTTCATTAATTGAATTTGACTGTAATAACTTTATGTGTATATAATCAAAAATATAATAAAGTTGACTAATTTTATACCAAACTATTAGAAATGGTAGATCTGAGTTAGTATGTTCTAGTTAGTGTTTCAATGCTCATCTTGGTTAAGTATAATCCATGAGTTTATAAAGAGGTTTTATTCTATTATGTTATAGTTATGAAATTTAGCTAATCCTAGTGTATTATTAACCTTGTGTATGATAGTATTTATATAACCAATTGGTACCTAGTATGGTTTACAGGCCTTACATTTTAAACAAGAGTGTTGTAAGTTCTAATCTTGTCCTCGAGATATGTAGTTAAACCTTGCATGTAACTTCTAATGATTTGAGAGTTAGTGTGTAGTTATGGTCTTGTTAGATTGCTTTTTTGTCCCCCTCTTCATTATGATGAATGAATTTTCCTTCCTATCTATAATATAATTAATAAGTCAATTAGTTTTATTTTAACATGACCATTTGTGTTATGGCTAGGTGTTTGTTTTAACATGGAATAGTGGTTATAAGGGCAAGTGTTATTTTTCTAATATATATGATTACTCTAATTTGGACATTTTAATAGATTTTGAACAATGTTATATACCTATGAATAAATTTTGATAGTGCAACTACCGATATCCTTGCATTAGTGATATTAAATGAGAGTTATCAATATATATTATTAATTTACATTAGAATAAGTCAACCAGGTTTAAAAATAATATTTTCTAGAACAAAATCATTTGAGTTAAGTGCAATAATCAAAATTGACATATTATTTTATGAGAAACTTATATATAAGCTAATTCAAAGACTTTGAGATAGTTGGAAGATTTCTTAGGGTACTTCTAGCACTAGGTACTAGGCATGAGGTTCACGCTTGGTCTATTTCTA
>JARHVA010003902.1:795000-847500 GCA_037957365.1 Torreya grandis | reverse complement strand
TGTGGAGCACGTGGAGTGCTTGTGGAGTGCGTGGAGCACTTGTGGTGTGCGTGGAGCACGGGAGGTGAACACCAACTCTGTATTTTGAGTTGGGTGTTGGGACCTGTGAGAGGGAGAGCTTTGGGGAGAAGAATTACTGTTCACTTGAGGTGTGGGAAACCTCTGTAAGGTGGTGGAGAAGAAGTGGCATCTTCTTTATTGTATTCTTTTCTGTATAAAGTGTTAATACAAGTTGTGTATTGTCTCTCATATCATGTGTTATTCTGAATTCTAGTTACTTGGTGAATCTGGTTAATTTCCGCATATTAAGTTGCTTGGTTTGGTAATCAAATTGTGTGCTTCCGGTTTATTCTCCCAACAATATATACATTTAAAATATTAGAATCAATTTGTCTTCAAAATAATTATATATATGGATATATATACTTAGATAAAATATATATAAATATAAGATGTATTTATACATGCGTACGATAGGCAAGTAGTAATCTTCCAATCACTGCTACTCTTGCCTAGATTTAGGTGTGGAAGTAATTAATATGTTTTAATGGATTCATATTTAAACTCTTATAATTAATAAATAATCAAGATTAGAGTATTAATTAGGGAATATATAGAGGTAATACGGAGACTTTAAGTTGAAGCCATTGCTGAAGTGTTAATTTAAATGGCTCTGAGAATGGCATTAAGTTGGATGCTCTCTCAATAGATGTGTTTGGATTAAATCCTTCTCAGATGATTCTTTAGTTAGGAATTTTTGTGGATTTTTATGTAAATAAATTCATATATTTTTAATATAAGAATGTTTAATCTAAGCCTTGTCACTTAGGTTCACTTGTGGATGTCTTGGGAAATGTGATAGAACTAGTTTCCGCTTTAACAAATATGTGATGAGTAATCTCCTATATCTTTTAATTAGAGAATTTTTGTGAATGGAAACCAAAGTAGAGGGTCCATATGTTTTCTTGTTCACACCTAGTGGGGAGCTCAAAAATTTAGTGTTTTTACAATGTTTGTAAAACTCTCTTTATATTGTAGTATTATTCGTGTTAGTGTAATTTGTTTGTTTAACATTTGTGTTGGAATATTATGTTATTATGGTATTAAAGTTATAATTATCAATATTGGCTTGTTGATGAACTTGGGTATCAATCAGATAGTATTTGTCTTGGTAAGACCAACCCTACGTATTTCTTACTATGTAAGTTGTCACAATCAGTTTTATTTTTTAGTTTATACCTATATTTAATTTGTCTATTCATTTGGAAAATAAAGTATTTAGGAGGGAGGAATATATTGTTCAATTTTTTAGTTGACCTCTTATTGTCTATGTCATAATGCAGGAAAAAAGAGAACCAGTTCATTTTTCATAAAGATAATTAATATTGTTGTTTGTAAGAAAAGTTATTGTTTGGTATTAGTTTATCCTAAAATTTTAAAAAGGTTGTTTTAACCAAATTATAGAGGATATAGGTTTCGAATAATTGTAACAAGTTGTACTATTTTAGTATTAGTATAATTTTGTAATCCTCTCATTTTGAATCATTATAAAAATAAAGATTATCATGTTTCAAAAAATAAATTTTTTAATTATTTTAAAACTCATTTGGTGTTAAATAGCTCTTATAACCCTTTTAAATTTGATACACTATATAAAATCTTTGTTTAATATATAATCTGAGTTGTTGGTCTTTAGAGTCCTTAAATTGTAGGGATAATATGGGTGATTGGTAAACTAAAAAAAATTAAGTAATAAAGTAATAAAATTGAATTGATATAGTCATTTTATAACAAATAATTATTTTTAAAACATGCTTTTGTTACCAAAATAACATAACTTACACAAATAAAATTAAAAGAATCGTAGGATTATACATCTACATTTATCATACTCTCAAAATGAGTAATGTAACCATAATGACTTAAAATATTATACAATGATTTACATTGAGAAATAAATCATGAATATAATCCATTTATATTGAAAACATAACAATTAAAAAAATTTGAATTTAGAATCAACTTAGGTCAACCAATAACTAACTCGAATAAATAACTGCTCTAGTCATTTTACATAAATGGACATTTCAAACTTTACGTCTATCCTAATATAATATGATTCATCAACTTGTATCAATATTACTCATATGTTAGTTCTTCGGTGGATCCATTTATAGAGACAACTATCAAAGTTATTCTCTTGCTCACTTATTTTAGTTTTTAAAACCCCTTCAGAAACACCCTACCAAAAGAAGCTAGAGTGAAAATATCTCAGATATGGGGGTTGATGGTATTTCTTATTGTATTTAAATTAACATAGATAACTTGAAATAAATAAAACATGATCATTTAATAATTTTAATAATTGTTTTCTAAATTAAATATATTAAAAAAAAAAATAATGTTCTAACTTTTAATTGGTGAAGTTGCTCTAGAATAGGCTCAAATTAATAAAATAATTAAAGCTTTTATGAAACCAAATTTTAGGATCTATAATTATATCACATGAATTAGGATCTGTAACCATTATTTTCATACCCTATCTTGATGATTTTTGGAGGATATATATATGGAGGCTTTTGTTAATTTTTTGCATTTTATTTTTTATTTCACCCTGCAAAGTCCTTTCAAATTCGAGTTACCAAAAATATCTATAAGAATATTTAATTAAAATGGAGGTTGGTAATGATTATTATTACCTTTAAATTAATATATAATATTTTATTTAACAATTTTGGTTATTTTTACTATTTTTAGTGAATCAATTCCAAACCCAGTTTATTCAAGAAATTGTTTAGTAGAACAATTTTTTGTGTCAAAACCCATTTGGAATGCTAAGTTATTTTACAGTTTAAATTGGTAGATTATTTTTGTAAGTTCATAGTGATAGTTTGTATCTAATAAAATATATAGTAACTTCTATAAATACACCTCATGGGCGTATTTTATACATCGCCATTTGATAGGTGATTTAACAAAATTATAAGTTGATTGTGAGGTTAGCTAGTCAAGTCTCATTTCACTGTGATTGGATAGTTTATACTTGAACACAAATGGGTAAATTTGAATATTATACTCATGGGTAATGCATTGATTATATTTTAATTTGGGTTAATTAAGAGTTTAGTTGCTTGCATAGTCTTAATGTGCTTACAGTTGTAGTGACAGAAATAAGGTGTCAACAACCCATTGATGGATCATGTTCCATACCATTTGGGATGAGCTTCAATAATTGTTAATTTAGTCTAATATATACCTGATATCGATTTGAAATGTGTTTTGCACAATGATTTTGGTGTATTTTATATAGTTTAGTCACATCTAGCTTGTTGAATGTTTTTTTTTCTGAAATAGGAGAGTGTCAACATTACATATATCATACCTTGAGTGTGTTTGTATATCTTTAATATTTAATTTGATAATGAATGAAGGATTAGAATATGCATGTAGATAATATGCACATTAGTAGGGTTGTGTTAATGGTTGAAGTGTTACTTGTGTAGAGTTAGTATTACACAAGAGAAGAGAAAACAAAATTAGTAGTGTTTTTATGGGTTTTATTTGGGTGAAATTTTAGGCATTACACTTTTTACCTTTAAAATATGAAATTGCCCTCAAACCTTAGGCATCCCAATATGAAATATTTATTTTATTTTATGACTAATTTGTCATGCAATAACACTTCATGGAACCTTTATAAATTGCATCAAAATGAATAAATAAATATGCATAATACATTATGAATTTTTTAAATTTATTTGAGGTCCAAATTTTCTCCAAAACACTCACAAATATTATAAATAAATTCAAGAATAATATAGAAAATTCATAATATAATTTAGGCACAAAATAACCCTACAAACCCTTAAAACTCAGCTCCAAACCAATATGCCCTAGCTAGAATAATTTATCAATGAATTCACAAACCCTATGAGAGGTTTACTCCATTGTATCACAACCCTTAATGGGTTTTTCAACACAAATTCCCATGTTTCCACCCTCTAGAGATCTAAAAAAACTTGTAAATGGCTTCTAATAGCAAGCCACATAACCCCAACACACAACTACACTTACCAAAGCAACTCATCACCCTAGGAGAGGGTCAAATCACTGAATCATTAAAATTGGAATGAAATATAGAACATAAAATTAGTGCTTCCCTAAATAGAAGTGGAGGTTTTCATCCCCAAATCCTTATGTCCCTGAAGGTTTTCGTCTTCAAGTCACCTAGTTTAGTCTCAAAATAAAATATCATAAATACATGGTAACCTTTCAAAAGATCATGATACCAAATTTCATTCCAAATATTCTCACATGCCTTACCTAAAAAATGGTTCTCTAATTGGAGGAAGAGTTAAAGTGAATTTAAAATATCTTTTCCCTTTTCTTCATTAAGGGCTAAGCTAACCCTTTCTAACAAGTTACATTTTAAGTTATAATATAAAAATATATATATAAAGGCATATATTATAACTTATTATTAGAACCAATGTTTCCCCTTTATATATTTCTTCCCTTAGCCTATGTAAATCACTAAATAACTAGGCTAAAGTTATGTCCATGCTTAGGCCAAAAAGGGGACATGACAGTCAACTAGTCAAAGAGAAAAGCTAAGTACTTACACCTTTTGTATACTTATTATATTTATCATATGCCACTTTTTAGATAATTGGAATATATTTTAATGTTTTAAATTTAGATTAAATCTTCAATTCCATACTTAGTCATCTAAATTCAAAGACTAGTTTCTATCTTTTAAGGGGTTTTAAAACCAAATTAGGGAAAACAAGATGAACACAAAGACATTAAATGGATTGGTGAGGTAGTTGTCACATACAAAGAGATATATATAAAAATGATACATTGTCCAAGAATTTTTTTGCTACATGTTATAATATATTGGAGAATAAATTCCATAGATTACACACATTTGGGATGTTGAATGTGCAAAATAAAAATTTGATGACAACCCTGTTGGAAAAGGAATTTTTTTAAAACTTGGTTTATGCTTAAATTTATAACAAACATATAATATTTTATATGATTAGTTTGTGTTTATTAAATTTAATTAAATTATTTTACTATAAAATTATCAATTCATGTTAATAAATATGTCATAAATCAGTTCATAATATTTAATACATAATAAATGGTTGTGTGGATTTAAAACTTTAAAGAAGAGAAGACTAGCCATTTGATCCAAATTATTTATTGGAGAGGCCAATATCCACACAAAAATCCCCTCATGAGATATATAAATAATTTATACAACCTAATCTTGAATGGATAAGTTCATATTTATATAATTATCATGCCAACAATCCAAGGACAATCACACGAGAAGTATTGGACATGGTGTGAGGATATGAAGTTTTGGTTAGTTATAAAACTAATTTTAATATAAGTGCATAGATTTTTTTTAAAATATATTAATAATGTTATAAATGATATATACAATGAAGGTGAGTAAGCATTCCATAATGTATTCATATGGAAAATATTTTGTGTAGAAAACATTGACTAGAGAAGGGTCACTTGTTGTTACAGAGTTATGGTTCCTTTTGAATAGGCAAGTTGAGTAAATGTAAATGGCATAAATTTGGTCCTAGGGAAATATAATTATGTTGAAAATATATAAGAATAATAATGTTTGATTATATAAATTTTGAAATTGTCATTTTAAAGCCTACATGGTACCCTTCTTTTCATAACAAAATATATAGAAATAGACACTATAAGTGATATTTTTTAAGTTGAATTTTCTATATAACTACTTAAGGATAAATATATATATGTGTGCTTCCTCAACATTGTGATTAGATATTAATTTTTGAAATTTTTCATATGTACAACTTCTTATTTCTCATGCACACATTTCATATGTAGTTTTAATTTTCCATGTGTAAATTTTTAGATGTAGTTATTTATGTAGTATTAACCTTTACCATAACCATGTTTATTTAGATCTTCTTATTTACTAATATATAAAGGTAAGGTAAATGGAAGTTTCTATTGTATTGTGTTCTAAGGATGAAACATGGAGGTGATGATAACTATATTGTAACATGAGCATCATGACAAAGGAGTAATATTTTAAACTTAAATGATCAAGATGACTTGAGTGATAATGATGACCATCCAAATAATGATCAATTTATAAAATATGATCATTTTTCTAGAGTTGGATATCATGATGATCAACTTGATGAATCTGATTTTGAAGATGATGAAGTTCAAAAATGAAAGTCTAATGAAGTTTTTGAAAGTGATGCTAATGAATTTGTAAAATCTCTAGATAATAAAAAGGATGATGACTGAGATGTTTCTAAAAATATATATTTTGATAACAAATAAAATATTATGATTTATTGATATATAGACATGAATATAATGAGAAATTTGTATTGACTACAAATCCAGGTAATATAATTTATGAAGAGTTGGAGGAAATGAAAAACTATCACAATGTATAGTTCCAAGATGCATAATAATGTATTTTAAAAAAGAAATTATTGGACATATTTTCTCAATGTGTAGATTATTATTTTTTAATCTTTCTAATGTGTTAGGTTAATTACACCACTTTAGTGCCATAATTGTGCCTCAATAAAAGAAAAAAAAGACAAAATACATGTGACTATATCTATATATGTCATGGTCTTACCTTGAATTAATAATTAATTATAACACCATGCCTCTTAACATAAATTAAATACTTGTCACTTAATTTTTATGTTTTAGGTGGTCCTATGAAATCTTGTGAATTTAAAAATAAATAACAAAGTATTTAAAAAATTAAAAGGGATTAGATTAAATTAAATATTAGAATAATTTATTATATACAATTATAATTATAATTATAATATTATAAATATATATTTTTTTATATTAAGGTAACCCCACTTTTGAATAGTGTGGAATCCATTTTAGACACATCAGGAGGTCTATGTATCCCCTAGCATACACAAGATATTAGAAGATATGCCAACTTGAAAGACAAAAAGGACCAAAAAAAGGAAACAATAGAGAAGAAAGTAGAAAAGGCTAAGCCAAATAAGGAATGATGACAAAAGTGTAAAAACTAATCTTACCTAGTGTAAGAACTAATTGGTTTTAGATGACTCAGAAACTAGACAAAGGAAAGATCCACTATTATTTTTGACTAGTGTGGCAACCAACTTATTTTAGCTGGACTGAAAACTAGCCTAGACTGATGTAGTAAGAGGTCCACATCTCAAAAAGAACCTTAAGGTCTGCAGCAGGCCAACAAATCAATTTTCGTTAGATCAAGAACTAACTTGGACATAGATGGAGGTCTAGGTCTCTCGAAATCCTTTAAGGTCACCAAAGGACCCAAACCCCAATCGAACCACCAAAGAAGTTATGCCAATAAAAAGATCAGTGGGATCCCTAGGGGTCCTAGACATATTTGGATTGGATCAGAAACCAATGGTGTAGATTAGGCTTTGAATGGGAATCCAAAATAACCAGAAAACAATAATCTTAAACACAATTGGAGGCCTAAGTCTCCTAGAGTGACCAAATAGAGCAAAGAGGTTTTAGAGATCAGTCTAGAGACCATTCCTTAGCACAAGGGGGATTGGGTAAATATATATTTATATTAGTTTTATAATATTATAATTCTTTATAATTTTACAAAATAAAATAATAATAATAATAATAATAATAATTCTTATTAAAAAAACATAAAATTGAGTTAATAAATATTATGTTTATATCATTTTATACTATAGTATTTTAAAATATATATTTATGTGTAACCTAAAAATAAAAAACATAGAGTGGGAGATCCCAAAATCCATCAAACTTTGTTTTAATTAGACAATGAATGAAAAAAATATAGTGATGGTAGAGTAGAAAATAAAAAATATATAATAGAGGATAAGGGTATAATAAAATGTAGAAAGGAACAACAAAAGTAAAACTAAATAATATAGTATATATAGTTATGGTAAAAAAACTACTTGTTATATGATATAAGAAAGATAGGGGTCCAAAGTGCAAGAAGGAGAGGGGAAAAAAGAGGAAGAACAAGTAGAGCCTATTTGAAATCCCAAATTAGAGGCATGTCAATGGATTTTTCCTAAAAATATATCTTAGGATTTTTTCTACAAATAAACCCCATGATTTTTTATTTAATGCAAAATAAATTGTAGATAATAAACTAAAAAAAAACTAATTCTTTAGGGCAACCCATCAACAACAACAAAAAAAAATCATTTTGTATTTTTTTCCATTAATTCATACATACATTTAAATAACATATTCTGATTCCATTTCTTGTGAATCCTCAATCTAGGTCAATAGACTTGGATTCCCCTTGACCATTACATAATTTTCAATGAAATTTGTATTAGTGGTGCTTACATATAATTAAACTCTATTCCAACAACTTCACCAATTGGTACATTTTTATATTTGTTCACTTATGAGACCATATACTTGAAATGCATTTAGTACATGAAGTCAAATCATATTTATTCAACCCAGCACAAAATCAATCAAATAAACATAACAAATGTATAAAAAATATTCAATGTTAGTCTTTATTAAATGCAATTGGGTATTACTAAGTACACGGAGTATGGAAACTATCATGATTTCTAATAGGAATGATGAAATTCTTATTTTCATAATGTGGAGGCTTCTAATTTAAATAGATTTCCAAATTCAAAGACCTTAAAAATTTGCACAACTAAAAATAGAAAAGATAAAAACAAATTCCATAGTTTGTAGTCTTTTAATTTAAAAAACGAAGGCAAATAGTATATCATAAAAATGAACAATGCCAATAAAACTAAGTTAATTTATAATCAATCTGTCTTATATCTATTAATCCCTTACCCTTAGAGTTTATTTTATTTGTATCCTTTTCTATTATGGATTTCCACATGTTTTAATTAATTATGCATCCTTGATTGGGTTTACGCTTTATATCCATTATATCCAATTTGGAAGATAATGCACATGGATTTATGTTAACATTAGTGTAGTCATCAATGATTTTTTTTTTCAGCATACCAATACCTAGTTATAAAAAATGTTTTGAGTTCATATACAAGGATTACAATGAAAACAAACCAAAGAAAATCATTTTATTTTGAAAATATACTTTTAAAAAATATGGAGTCTATATTAATATTTCAATGCATGCTATAAACTAATATTTTTTCTTTGGATAATTTTGTCAAGTAGATATCATGTAGCATTCCATGGCTATATACATGCCACTTTTAAACACAAAATCATATTGCAACATCAAAACAACTACGTGTACTCTTGATTTATTTTTCTTATTAGTGTAGGCTTTTTCCCCACTATGTGGTTTTACTTACACACTCTAGTTAGCTTGTTTAGGTTAATAATAGGTCATTAGGGTAAATGTACTTTAAATGATTTTTTAATTGTCAGTTGAGTTAATTACCCTTTTAGGTGACCTAGTTTCTCACTATATATTATACCTTTATATGTACTTTTTGGCTAATGCTCATTAATAAAAATTTTGTTGTGAAGATAAGATTCTTCCATTTTGTGAGATATTCTTTAGATTTCACTATTCCATACAGATTCAACTTCGTGCATTTAACCCTATCTAGTATATTATTGACTTTCACTCATTTTGACATGGTATCAGAGCCATGTTGATAAATGAATCCATCTATTCTATTGTAATATCTTACATTATAGATTGTTCATAAATTTTCATTGATTTTAGTTTTCTAGGGCTTGGTAATGTTTTTCATAAATCTATGCAAATTTACATACCTAAAGTCTCTAATTAAAAAATGATAGCATCATTGGATTTAGAAGGTTCAAAAACCCTACGAATGAATGTAAGGATGGCCTAGTTTCATGATAGTTTATTTTCAGTCATTTTTAGGGTTTTAAGGCCATTTTTGAATTTAAAAAAAATCCATACATCTTGTAACTTTAAGGGAAAAAATTATGGTTTTGTCAAGAAACCAAGTATTTCTTTGTCAAATTTTTGAGAAGCCATACATAATCCATATTTTTGGAGGTTTTTCTAGTTTGGTAGAATTTTAGACCCTCACTGGTAAGTTTGAAAGTTGGCAGAATTTTCTTAGTGGAAAAATAAGTCTAAGAAGACATTTGAGTAGTTCTATTCACACTTAGTGGATTTTGGCCCCTACACAAGCACCTAATAAATTTTATCCCTTTCACAAGTATCAATCAAATTCTTGCTCTTGCAAAAACACGTGTCAAGCTCCAATACCTACTCAAACATGCTTCAAGTTTTGACACCTAATCACACATCCTCTGGGTTTTGATGATCTCTTAAACACCATCTGAGTTCTAGAAACTGATTAAACACACTCAAGTTCTATCACTTGCTTGCACAAACCTCAAATTCTTCCCACCTTTTCCCTTAGTCTATGATGTCCTATAGAGCATTAAATTTAAGATAGTGAAAAGTGACACTATTCATTTGAGAAATGAAGGAATTTTTTGGACAATTTAATTCCCACATCAATTACATCAATCAAAAAGGAAGGAGGGAGTACCCATTTTAGGTCTTATCCACTTGATCACATGGAAGTTAAGTCCCTAGTCACTTCCAACCCAAAATTGTTTAACTTTCACTTAAAAAATTCATAAGCTATTTTTATGGGAAGTTGATTCCAAAAAAAATCTAAACAAATTGTTGTAGACCTAATTTTTTTAAGTGGATATTTCACTTGGCATATATAACTTCAAACATTCATAACTTTCAACCTATTGCTCCTTTTGAAGTGATATTTATTTTAAAAGTATAATTTTTTTCAAGATTTGTGCATCGATATATTTTATTACCATGTACATTATAACTTTTATAGATTCATGAGGGTTATATATTCCTAGTCTTTTAACACACATAGTTTAGCACATACTTCCTTTCTACACCTTAGATCTAACTTTAGTTTTGATTCTTACACCATTCAAATATCAAGAGTTTAAATTCAAAGTGTAAATATTCTTAAGGTGTAATGTCTTAAACCAAATCATAATGAATAGATAAAAAATTGACACCTAAATCAGAGAAGGTGAAGACATACAACATAAGTAGTGAAGCCTAGGGTCTACTATGCTTGTCTATGTGTCAGGACCTGATCTTTCATATGTAATTAGCTACTACTCTTGATGAATTTTAAAACATATTATAAAAAATATTTGGTAAGCAGTGCATAATGAGAGGTCATGAGTTGGAGAATGAGCTCATCATTTTGATCCTAAGAAACTTTAATACGATACAAGATTTAATCACAAAGTTCAAATCATTCATGTTATAATTGAAACTATGCCCCATTAACAAAAAGAATGATCAAGTGATTCTTTCCATCCTTTACAAGTTGGGATCTAGTTATTATATCTTCATTTCTACCTTCCATGCTAGAAATCATCCCATTATATCTACATGGACCATGTCATCCTTAGATGACTTTTCTACTAAATTGAATTGGGAACAATACAATATCATTCAAATGGGTACACTAAACTAATCTAAATCACATGCCTTAATTGTTAGTCATGATAAATATCAGGATTATAGAAGTAAGGAGAAGAAACATAAGAAGAAGGACTAGAACAAATAAAGGGTCAAAATATGATGTTAAGTCCAAACCATCAAAAGAGTCCTCCTCTTTAGATGATAAACCCAATAAAGAGTGACACACATATGGATATTGTAAGAAATCTAGGCATAATGAATCAAAATGTGTGAAGAAGCAGATTAACCAACTAATTAAGATTCTTGTGAAGTGTAATATTAGTGTCCCTAATTATTCCAATCATAGTTCAATAGCATATGAGTCTTTTAAGTCCAAAGATTTAAAAAAAGGAAAAGATAAGGGTAAATAATTACATCCCAACCTTTCACATAGATTATTGACTCTGGTGTTTCTCACCATGTGGAATCATCATAAGACATGTTATCTTTATTGGAACCTTTTTCTACGCCTTTCATTATATTGGGTGATAATACTTATATAAAATTTAGTGGGAGATTATCTCTTGAAGTGAATGATGGGACATTTTTTGATATTCTAAGTGTTCCCTTTCTATCCACTAATCTCTTATCTATTTATCAAATCACTCATATTAGTTTGGAGAAGAAAGTTGAGCTCACACCTAATTTAGTGGTTATTAGTGAATTAGATAATGACTTCATTGTTACATTTTGGAAAGTATATCACTAGTTATTATTTTATACTTTTTCACATTTTGCTTTTGATTAACCCTTTACTACATTACTCATTCATTGAGATGAGGTGAGTAAATTATGGAATGTGTGATTCAACCATTTTAGCTATTACTACTTGGAGTAACTCAGTCGCCAAGACATGGTTTTAGGTTTACTACAAGTCAAGTTTTTTGATGGAGTTTGAAAGGGTTTCATACTTGGTAAGCATCATGAGGAGAAGTATAACAAAGTAAAATCACATAGAGATGACTAGGTATTGAAGCAAGTTCATAATGACATTACTAGTCCATTTAAAAAACCTTCACTCAATATGACTAAATACATGCTTACTTTCATCAATGAATTTTTGAGGTAAACTTAGGTGTATTTTATTAAGTATAAGTTAGAGGTATTTGATCATTTTTAGGATGTCAAAGTAATTTTATAAAAACAATCAAGTAAATCCATCAAAATTTTGTGAACTAACAATGGTGGTATGTTAACAACTATTTTGATTAATTATATACATCAAAGGGGATTGAAATATAATGTACATTTCCATATATTCCTCAATAGAATGGTGTTGTAGGGTGAAATAATAGGTCCTTAAATTAAATGTATTGTATGTTATACTCTAAGTCTCTTGCACCCCGTTATTGGGCTAAGACCATTAATTATTGTTTTAATATCCAGAATTGATTTCCTGATAAAACATTGAAAAGAGTCACTCCTTTTGAAACTTAGAGTGGTCGAAAACCCATAGTGAATAAATTATGAGTGTTGGGATCTCCTACTATGGCCCACATTCCCAAGAATAAATGTAATGAAATGGAACCTCAAGGTCAACCTTGCATCTTCCTTCGATATCCTAATAATGTAAAGTGATACAAGCTTATCCATCCCATCAAGCATGAGTTGGTCATTCATAAGAGTGTTCACTTTCAAGAGGTTCCTTCCACATACACACATGACATTCCTCTCTCTTCCTTAGATGCAATAGGATTTGATGAATGTTATGATAATTCAGATCCACTTGAGTACCTTCATAATAATCTCGATTATTCTTCTAGTTTTGATGATGAAAGTAGTGATGAGGATTCACCTCCTCTTTCTCTTAGAATATCTTTAGAGGATGAGTAATCTCCTCATAAATATTTGAACTCTAGTTCTATTTGAGTTAGATAGACATTAAAATGTGTTGGCAAACAGTTTAGAGATCCATCAAACACCAAGCAAACCCATTCATAATTCCAGGATGACTAACTTGATTTCACTTCATCTACTTATAATCCATAGTCATTTCATGAGGCATCAAGCACTCCTGAGTGGGATACTACTATGTAAGAGGAGTTTATCTGCTTTATGAGGAATAATACTTAGAATTTAGTCCATATTCCCAAAGGAAGAAAACTTGTTTGATGTAGGTGCACATATCGAACAAAAAGTTTAGCAAATGGGGCTATAGACAAGTTCAAAGCATGTTTGTTACAAAGGGTTTTTATTAGGTACCTAGTATTAACTATATCAAGATGTTATCCCCAGTTGCAAAAATGATCTCAATCCAACTCACTCTCACCATTAACATAACACATAGCTGGGATGTTCATTAGATCGATGTAAAAAGTGTCTTTCTTCATGGTGACCTCAAAGAGGAAATATACATGGAATAACCAAAAGCATATTTGAAATATTCCTCTTCATTTTGAAAACTTTAAAAATCTATATATGGCATCAAAAAAGATCCTTGAGATCGATATGCCAAACTGGACTTCCTTCTTATTTTAGTTAGGTTCACTAAATTCCATTCTGATCTGAGTGTATACATTTTATGGTAGGATGTTTCACTATTGATTATAGTTCTTTACATGGATGAATTATTGACCAAAGGAAGTTATTCATCCACCATCACAATAGTGAAAATTGCTTTATCTAACAAGTCCTCAATGACTAACTTGGATTATTGAATTACTTCTTTGGGATTGAAATTTCTTAATCTAACTCTGGGATTACTATTGTATAATCCATCTCTGATTCTTTTTATATCAGGGATGAATCTTGAGGCTAATTATCCATCTCCTTTGTCTAATACTACCTCATATTGATAATTTATTGGTAATCTCTTTTACCTTATGCATATTAGACCTAATATTACATTTTTAGTGAAAATGGTTTCTATATTTATGTAGGAACCACATGAGATGGACTGGAAAACCACTAAGTGGTTTTTCCACTACATTCAAGGTACTCATAGTTTAGGGATCCACTATGGATTAGGCGTCAACATCGCCTTGATTAGTTATATAGATTCAAAATGGGTTGGTGGTATTCAGAATCATAAGTCTACTTTAGGATATATTTCTCCCTCGGTTCAAGTCCAATTTGTTGGTCAATCAAGAATCATAATACTATTACTTTATCTTCTACTGATGCAAAATACATACAAGTTATTAATGCTTCCACTAAGACTATTTGGATTTAGGGGATTATGTCATAACCCCATTGGAGTGAAAGTAAATAAAACATTATATTTTTTCCCCTTGAATTGTAGTCAATGGTGAAATCCTTTGTATAGTTTAGTTGGGAAGGAATGGTAAATGTAAGAAAGAAACTACATTTCCTCTTAAATGCAAGATCGAATTTTGGGTGGAAAATTTAATTTTGCCTTGAATTTTTGTATTGCATGGAGAGCTAAGTTGAATGATGAGCCATTTGAAAATAAAATGAAATATATGATAGTTTTTACTTGGTCATATTTATTATGGGTAGTGGGTTTAGCTTATTGGAGATGCCAAATTATAAGGGAGGCTTTATTGTGTTTATTAATATATGTCTATGGTTATTTTCACCTCTCTCAATTCCCCCATTATTATGAAATCATTCCCGATTAGGTGGTCACAAATCTCTCCACGCAAAATCTTGAAAATCTTGTTTTTATCATATTTTTATTCATTCATGGGTGGATTTTTATTTTATGTTTTCTTGGGGGGTCAGAAGATCATTGCTACATGTGAATACTGTAGGCTTCGATCTGATTTATGGAGTAGAGATACACATATATTATTTTGAATGGTTGGGTCTCTCAATGCAAGGCCATGCCAATTTATATAAAAAGGTTTTATCATTATTTTTTAATTGGAGGATTGACTTGCACTACACAATACACTTGGAAAGGGTATAGTTTGTCTTTTAATTATGGACATCATTTTAGCAAGGAGATCATGCTAGAATGAAATAAAGAAAAGGGATTATTTTTCATTCTCCCAAAACAAGTGACAACTACATAAAAGGGTCACTGAAGTCGATGGGGGCATAGAGGAGACATTTTATTATTATTATTTTATACTTAGGGAGGTAGTAGGAAGGGCATCGAACCCCTACCTAGAAGGTCCAAAAACTACATAGCATGATGATTTTGGGAAAGAAGATAGATGGTTTTTGATTTGTCACTCCATCTCAAAAGATAAGTGATCTTCCATTTCATCTCTATACACATACTCTTGGGTTTTTAAATAATGATGGAATTTATTTTAATGAACCCGTTATGCACCTAAGTTGACTTAGTTGATTGGACTCTTTTGACAAGATATGAATATTTTTGATTACATTGTCAATATATATATTTTTTCACCCCAAGATCAATTTATCTTTAACATAAAAACTTCATACAAGGCTTTACCTCCTAAGACCCTACAACACCCTAAGTTGTTATTTATTAGTTATGGTAAAAATTAATGGTTTTGTTGACCCATAATTTTAGGTGTAAAATAGAAAAAACTAATGGTAATATAAGCCCCTACATATCAAATTACCATATCCAATGGGCTACCCCTGTTTACTTTATTCTGCCATTTGGTAAATAATGTTTTGATAAATATATATTAATTTGGGTGATTCTGGTAATTTGGGGGTTGAGGAACTAATTTGACTACCATTGGGTTTGAGTTTGGTGGCATGGATATTCTATTTATTATCATTTAAATAGATGAAACCCCATTCTTAATTAAGTGTGCACATTACTATGTCTTAATTCCTTGATGACAACATAAATCATTGATGAATGGTACTTAAGCAGATTACCTTATTCTCTTCCTTATTTGAAGATTTTCCATTTTCATGCACAATTACAATTTAATCATTTGACCCTATGTGGGACAAGGAAGATTAGAGACAATTTTTAATCAAATCTCTTGGACTTCATACTATTGTCCATAGCCAAATGGTTGTAGGTAATGATATCTTTTTGAATGGATTGAATGCTTTAAGTTCGAGAAGTTCTATATATTGGTCTACCTCTATTCTTGTTTTGGAAAACCAATATTGATGGTACCCTATTGGATAATGTTTTGGATTCATTTGTATACAATATTACCTCCTTTATTAAGTGTGATTCCATTTTAAAGGCCTATAGAAATTTGCATAGATGTTTGTGGGAGTAATGCAATGCTAATACAAAACACACCAACCAACTTAGTTGTTGAAAAGTATTATATCCCTATTAATTTTGTGTTTTTCATTTGCAAAGCATCCTCTAATTGGTTGGAAGGTTATTTTCCAAGTTAATAATTTTGATGATTCATTTCATCTAATGAAAAGAAAGGATTTATGTTTTATGATTTAGTATTAAATCATTGTCCATGAGTTTTGGTGAGTTAGCCAATGGGCTACCCAACTTACTTTGCTTTGCACGAATGTAAACCCTTGATCGAATAGATCTATTTGAGGAATTTTGGATGTTGATTCCATTGTGTATATGACATTATAGTTATTCCTTTTGGTGGTTGGATTTTATGATTTTTTCATATGACCGATGTTGGTTTTTTTTGTTAGTTGACTATGTATGTGAGTCAAGAATTAATTGCTACCTTATTTTAAAATTTGTGTTGAAGGCCAATTATAATTATGGATGTTGGTTGTGTTTTAACCTCCTTATCATTATTGACCTCTTTTATGTTTCCCTCTTGGTTGTTTAATTGATGAGGAGTTGGACCATGGCTTGTGTTACTATATGCTCATCTCTACTTGAGAAAACCCAAATGTCTGATTCTACCATCTAGTTGATGGTTAGGGTGTTCAAGGCCACTGATGGTTTCAATCATCTAGTTGGACCTTTAGGTTGACCTTATGTAGACTTATCACTAATTTTCTTATTGGTTGGACTAAATTCTTGTATCTTGATTGGTTAAATGGTATCTAGTGCATGGAATACTTTTTGAGGTTGCAGAATGTTCTTAGCAGTTTTATTGAATGTAATTAATGCTTATGTAAACTTTATTTTTATTTTTGGTAGTATGGTTATAGACCTTATCTTATCTTTGTAAATTTTGAATTAGTGTTGAATTAGTTGTTGGTTATACTTTTATTAGTAATGGATGTGTAATGAGCTTGATTATGTATTCAAGTGTTATGTTGGACCTAGATTCTATTGCTTCCCATTATGGAATATTGTATCTTTCAAATCTTGGCAAGTAGGTGTATTATTTTGATATACAAAACTTTATGTAATCATGGACATAATTTACATTACTTAAACTGGGAACTACATGCTCAACTGGTAAAACTCAATTGCTATAATAATGCACATGGATATATATAAAACCTTATAGTTATTACCATTGAAATATTTTGTTAGCTTCATACTAATGATTTTAGGGGAAAACCTCATAAATTATTGAGTATATTAACTATTATCAACAACCTTGTTAAAGTATGTTCATGATGGAATGTATATTCCCAGGTTATGATTTTACTCTATTATGCCATCCAATGTGGTTGTAATAATACCATGGTTTTGTTTATGAAAATTTGGGTGCATCATTACAAACTAAGAGTTAAATACTATGACTTAATGTCATGAATAGTGTGTACTTCATGTTGTTAATCAAAAGGATTTGGGAATTTACTGATGAATGGTGTTTTCCTTCTAAATAGGGATCACAATCTTACTATTTTTAGCTTGATGTTCATATTATTTCATAAAGCAATTAAATTCATAAAAGTGTTTTAAGTATGAGATATTTACTTAGGCTGAAATTTTAAGATTGGTAAATGTTGTAAAGATATTAAACTCATTTGGAAGTTATTATTTTCAGAAATGGTTGAATAGTCTCATAATAATTACCTTGGACGAGTTTTCAGGTGATTGGATCCACCTTAATCAGTGTTGGAAATTATAGTTAGTGCCTAGCATGGTTGGGATCAAAAGTTGAATTTTCCATGAATAAATTGTTTCAACATATATGTTAATTCACTTAATTATATTGATAACCTATGTAATTGGTTTTTATTAATCCTTTCTCTTGTGTATGGGACTTAGGAAAGATTATTGTGTCTAAATAAATATCTTTTCTAGTAACTCTTTTAATACATATTCACTATATGTTCCCAAGGTCATGTTGAGCCATGATGGATATTAATCTATGGATGCCCTTAAAACACCATAGCTACAATTCATTTTTAATTTATATTTCTTTAGTAATGAAATTAAGGAATAATCAAAGTGAAGAAGCATGTATAATTAGCCAATTTAGTGCAATGAAAATCAGTAAATCCTTAAAGGGTATTTCATTGTGTTTGAGATAGTCCAATGTTCACTCTTGCCATGTATTTGAAGGATATTATTTTTGTTTTATTGCACATTGAAACCTGATTTTTAAAATGATGTTTTAAACCAATTGTTCATGTGGTCAACATGATATAGATGAATATATTATTCTCCTTTGCCAATCACATGAAATATAAATTATTCTTGTTGTGAAGACTTTAAATGTGAAAAAGGTTATTTTGAGCAACCTCATATATATAGAGGAAAGCCAAGTATGACTCATTTAATAATGTCATCAATGATGTTTTGGTTGAACCTTTGGGTTGATGAATAAAATACTCGATCGATGTCTAGGAAAGGAAACCAATGTGTATCTTTATAATATGTTTATGTTGTAATTCCTCTTCCTAAGTAATGACTATTCTAATTTATAATGTGCTCCTATGTGTGCCTATATGCCATGGTTGTTTGGATCACGGTTAGTTGATGTTCACCTGAGTGATTCCATTACAATTCTATCTTATGCTAAGGTCTAACTTGAGATGGACTCTAGGGTGTTATACCCAAGTTTTCCTAGCTTCCCTATTTTCCATTGTGGTGGATTTATGAAGGTATATGGTTTTACCATATAAAACTTCAACATGGTTCTCTTAGGAGATAACCATGCTTAAGTAGCATTATTAGACCATTAAATGGTCTTATGAGGGGTACTTGATCTGAGTATAAAGTTTGGCATATAGTGGTGTGTGCACATACACAAATACACCCCAAACTATATCTTAAATATTATGAAGATATCTCTTATAAAACCCTTTGACAATGTGGTAACCTTGGTTGAGTGTTCACTACCATCTAATAAAGTGTTGGTTGAAATCATATGAGTGTGAGACCTTTTAGTATGTTGTCTATTGACCTCAATTTGTGTCTAAGTCTTTGCATGTAGTGTTTTTGTGTATTCTAGAATTTATCAACTCCCAAATTTTTCTTTTGGGTTGTTTCATTTGGTATAATAACCTATGCTTAAATGTTTTGGATGAGTTTTGACACATGCACTAATTTTTGGCATGTGCTTTAAAAATTTGGTTGAGATTTCATGTGGTTATGCATACCTTTACAAAGGGTTTTGGTTGCATAATATACTCTAGGTGGCTGTACATATACATAGTGTAGATGTGCATACCCTTATGGGGGCTTATTTTATCAGCATGTATGTGTATGCCTTGTGATGGATGAATGGCACATGTATGGTTATGTTGTCTTGCCAAGATTTAAATTGGAAACTTGTATGATAGTATGCATACTAAAACTTAGTTGGAACTATATGCCTTGTATAGACTCATATATGTAGTATATGCTTGAGAAGGCTATGTTGTGACCTTTATAAAGGCACTTAGCCTCTTGGATGAGTTAAATAGTACCTTTTTATGCAATATTGAAGTGCTATAAGTTACTGTATTATGGAATGTATGTATGTGTTTGAGTGTGCAAAAATTGGTAAATTTTTCCAATAACTTTGTGATGCTTATCCATATGCTTGGTTGGGTCAACCCTTTCCTCATCGAGTTATGTTAGGGAAAGTGTCACGTATCAACCATTGACTTGTATGGTCAAGTTGGTGGGATACTAGTGATAACTGCTTCACCTTTAAAATTGAGAAAATGATGTTCAATATATATTGATTGTCTTGTATGGGTAAGTTATTAGTATATACTTAGAACATCATGACCTTGGCAAGATAGAGGGTTAGGCTTAAACTTGGATGGATATGTAGGGTGTGGGTGTCTAGTTTACATGGGTAACTCAGTGAGGCTTGGGATCTCTGCTTTTGAGGGAACATCTTGAGCTGAAATAAGAGATTAATATTATTTGTGTATTTGGCCTTTTTTGAGTTAGATAGAGAAGCATAAGGCTTCATAAATCCAAAGGGTTCAAAGTAAATAAGTGTGTGGGGATGTTTATTTCCTATTTTACATCTTTGATGTTATTCTAATCATGGATATGATTACATTTGTGATGGTTATTTGATCATGGATTGGTTGATTCCCATGAGTTTGTGATGTTAACCATGGATATGATTATGTCCATGGGGATGTTTGAGTTGACTCTAGTTTAGTTATGCATCCTTGAGGATGCCTATTTGAAAACTTGGCTATGTTTTGACAATCATGAGATGTATATTATGATATAGATATGTCCTGCATCCATGATAATGTTTATTATGAATTCAATTGAACTTATCGATTGTGATAAAATGTAATTCCCATGGTAGTGCTTTAGCATCCACACCATGCCTACCAAGTTCACCCTTTCCCAAAAGTGTTATTACATAAAAACAAACATCACTAATTAACCCTTGACTTGTTAGACTATGTCAATTTGAATAATAGTGATATAAGCTTGTTGTTGGAATCATGAGATAATGCCTTAGTGGTTATTGATAGCTTACATGGATGAGCTATCCAATGATGCTAAGGTATAATATATTGGGAGGTCCAAGAGTATAGCTTGAGCCTAGAGGGTCTAGTAGGTGAGTGTGACTGACTTGCTTGGGCAAGTTAGAGAGTTTTGGGGATCTCTTATTGTTATCAATTATCATGAGCCATCTATTCATGATGCACAAACATTGTTTATAATTTTTTCATAAATTCATAAAGATATATTTTACAGGGTTTGTTAAAACAAAACCTTCTTAGAAGGAAGGTGATCATGATTTGAGATCCCTAGGACTATTTTTTGTATTATATGATGGATATTTGGTGTTATTTGGATGGTATCTAGACATCGGGTGACCTGATGGGAATTATGGATCCTTGTGCTTCACGTAATGTGTGTTAATTATTGTGTTGTGAAAGTACCTTGGCATAATTGTTAGAACCCCCAAGTCACATATGTGTGACTTATTTTCAAGTGGTTCTTCCTTGTTATTGAATTCTTATATGTTGTGTAGCTATTACTTTCATTGTTTATGAATAAAACATGTGAAATTGTATCTTTACCATACACAAAATGTACATAACTTTATGGATTTTCACTTTTCTCCTTGTTACTGGCATTATTGTATGATCACTTATATACCTAATGGTATGTTTCTGACCAGGAATGAATGAATAATGGAAAACTTACTTGTGTAAGAGTTCTCCCACTTATAAAATCAATCATGTGAACCTTACTTTGATCTATGTTTTTTAAGTCTCTATTGCCAGGAAATCAAGAACAACAAACATGCTCTGACTCCACTGGTTAGGATCTTGCTCCTCAGAAAGAGCACAGTATGATTACCAAATATATAAGCAATTGAATATGCGGAAATAACCAGAAACACAAGTAACTAGAATTCACCAATAGCACAGAATATGAGAGACAATACACTATCTTGTATTAACACTAACAGAAAAGAATACATCAAAGAGCCGCCACACTCTTTCACCTTACAGAGATTCGCCACACCTCAAGTGTACAGTAATTCTTCTCACACACACTCTCCTACACAAAAAATGGTCCCAACAACCAACTCACACACAGAATTGGTGTTCACCTCACCAACCAGTCAGTAATAACCCTGCCGGTACATCAAGCACTCTATAGCACTTCAAGCTGATCTCTCATGAACCTGCAACCTGCAATTCAAAGACCAAGCTTACATGTAGATCACCAATGAGCTTGCAACAACCTGCAACTCATAGATCTTACAACTGGAAGGAACTCTTCCTTTCTATCTCATGCATTAAACAATACATGCCAATGGGTCTATAAATAGATCCCTAACTCAAACACTAACTAAGACTCTTAATTTAGACAATTGTCCTCGCAACCCAAGACTCTGGCTGGTCTTGACATGCAAACTCATCGTTCACTTAACTAACTGTCCGTGAAACGAACACTTCGGGAACACACAGGCGACCGACGTCGGTCCCTGCTGGTCTGGTTCTGCCGACGTCGGCCGACTTCCTGCCGTCGCCGGTTGCCTTCTGCACTGGATACTGCCGACATCGGTCATGCTGCCGACGCTGGTTCCTGTAGAACTCAGCAACCATTATTCCTCAGTTTGCAAAGGTTGAAGCTTTTAGCTCCACACCCTAACAATCTCCCACTTGGAGATAAACAGCTGCAACCTGTACCTGTACCTGTACACCGTCTAGTTTGTTTCCTTGGCTTTGTATCCCTCCTCAAGATCACTCTTGAAGACCAACCACCACAAAATCCGTGATGCAAAATCTGTCATCCAAATTACCTGTCACATCCGCATCTACAACCATGTAGAAAAAGAACTTGACCCTGCATAGCATGTGCACCTGCTGCTGGTCCCACTGAATTGCCCTTCAGTATTACTCTCCTGGATTGACTCCAAACTTGTGACGACTCCCACTGCTTGGGAAAAAACTCAGGTTTAGTACATACCATGCACTCAACCTCATTATGTGAATAAAGACACCTGTTCTATGAACTGTCTAGCCATCGGCGTGCTAACCGGCTTCACACAATCATCCTGAAACAAAGTCAAAAAGACCTCCATGTCTCTAGATCACACTCATGCCAAAGAATCTTGCTGCTCCCAGATTCTCCATGATAAACACCTGAACTAGCTTTACCTTTAGTTCAGCAATACCTGTATATGTAACCCTGCAACAAGCACATCATACAGAAAATAGAATAGTGTAGCTAATACTATCCAACCTGGTAAAGAGAAACACAATGATCAAACCTCCATTGCCCTGCAGCTAAAACAAGATCATATACCCTGATCTTCCATCTCATGTATCCATTTCCGCTCTTCTTCATCCTCAACATCCATTCGTCTCTCAGTGCTTACTTCCAGCTGGCAACACTACCCAAAACCCCTGTTTGGTTCTCCTCCAAGGAATCACATCCTCATCCATGCCAAGCTCCCACTGTTTCCTGGATCTACCTGTTCTGCTTCTTCAATAACTTCCTGGTCCTATGCCATAAGTGAGCAACAAGTAGTGTAAAGAAGGGAAATGACGAATTTAAGAACTTACTTACACCTTCAGTCCTCCAAATGGGCGCTTGAGACTCCATGACAACTAGCTGTCCACCCAAAATTTGTCTCAGTAACCGATGCCGGTCACATCTCAGTCTACAGCTGACCGATGTCGGTTCCCTGCGACTGCCTCCTCACCGACGTCATTTTCCCCTGGCCGACGCCGGTCTCTGTCTGCCCCGAGTCACCGACGTCGGGCTGAACATAGCCGACGTCAGTCCCTGTCTGGACGCCGACGCCGGTTTTCCTGCCGACGTCGGTCTCTGTGTTTTTCTTGTGAGACCTGACTTTTTCCCGCGAGCTCTTTTTGGATCAAAACCTTGTCCAAATCACCCTTGCTCTGCTCAGAATTCCTCTGCACCTTATGCTGAACTCTGTCCATCACTTTCTCCTTGAAAACCAAGGCTTTCCCGTTCTTGTCACTAACATCGGATTCCTCAAGAAACCTTACTTTCTTCTTCTGCATACAGGAACCACGATCCATGCCTTCCAAATCCGAAAGCATATTCTTTGACTCAAGAACCAGCATCTCCTTCTTATCTATGTGACCAAGCCTATCAAGCCACATCTCTGAATCTACAGCTGAAGTAGATAACCCAGAAAGAGAATCAGTAAAACAAGTAGATAGATAAAGCGTACCTACTTTCTTACCTCTAGCTATAACAAGTGTACCCTTGGTAACTTTCCACGAGTCCGCTGAGAGAGTTACTGTGCAACCCTCTTCACCCAAGCTTCTAACAGAAATCAGATTCCGCTTCAGAACTGGGACATGCATGACCTCCTTTAACACCCATGTGTCACCTGTCTGCAATTTCAGCTTCACTTTGCCTTTGCCAACAACCTGACAAGGCTTACCATCCCCTACACAAATTTCTCCAAAGTCTCCCTGGACATACTCATGAAAAAATTCTCTATGTGGAGATGCATGAAAAGAGGCACCAGAATCTAATACCCAAGATTCTACTTTATCCAAAGAACATACCAGAGCATCCTGTGTAATGTAACCCGCAGCATCTGCTTCTTCTCCATGTTCTTCATGATGATCTTCACCCGATCTGCAATCTCTCTTTAAGTGCCCTTGCTTTCCACATTTCCAGCAGGTTATTCTGCCATACCTGGACTTGGATCTCTTGCCTGTCTTCGACCTTGATCTCCCACGCTCTGTCCTCTCTCTTGGCCTTCCTCTTCCTTCAACACTCAAAGCATTTACAGATAATTCCCCTGCGCTTTTCCTGCGTATCTCTTCATTCAAGATTACACTCACAACATCATCCACTTTTAAGACTTTTGAAGGAGACACAGTATTAGAAACTGCCATTACCAAACCTTCCCAACTTTCAGGTAATGAACACAAGATTAAGAGAGCTCTAAGTTCATCATCAAATACAATATTCACTGAACTTAACTGGTTTACTAAACCATGGAAATCACTAAGATGGCTATGAATAGATCCACCTTCCAACATTTGCAAATTAAATAAACGCTTCATAAGAAATACCTTGTTTGAAGCCGAGGGTTTTTCATATAAATTTGCCAAAGATTTCATCAACTCCACCGTTGTCTTACACTGTGATAAGCTGGAAATCACAGTTGAATCAAGACTCAATCTAACAGATCCCAGAGCCTTCCGATCAAGAACCTCCCATTCTTCATCTTTCATATCCAAGGGTTTGCTAGCAACCCCACCCAACGGTAAGTACAAATCTTTCTGATACAGATAGTCCTCAATCTGCATCCTCCATAATTGGTAGTTCTTGCCATTGAACTTGTCCATTCGTAGTTGACTGCTTTCTGACATTGCTCAACTCCCACTCAAACAGAAACCCTGTGAGTAACCTGTAATCAAAACACACTACCCAGATCTACACCAATCTGTTAGTATCCCAACCCAAAGCTCTAATACCACTTGTTGGTATCAAGCTTAAGAACCTACAACCAAGGCTCTGATACCACTTGTCAGGAAATCAAGAACAACAAACATGCTCTGACTCCACTGGTTAGGATCTTGCTCCTCAGAAAGAGCACAGTATGATTACCAAATATATAAGCAATTGAATATGCGGAAATAACCAGAAACACAAGTAACTAGAATTCACCAATAGCACAGAATATGAGAGACAATACACTATCTTGTATTAACACTAACAGAAAAGAATACATCAAAGAGCCGCCACACTCTTTCACCTTACAGAGATTCACCACACCTCAAGTGTACAGTAATTCTTCTCACACACACTCTCCTACACAAAAAACGGTCCCAACAACCAACTCACACACAGAATTGGTGTTCACCTCACCAACCAGTCAGTAATAACCCTGCCGGTACATCAAGCACTCTATAGCACTTCAAGCTGATCTCTCATGAACCTGCAACCTACAATTCAAAGACCAAGCTTACATGTA
Organism: Torreya grandis; assembly: GCA_037957365.1. Classification (NCBI taxonomy): domain Eukaryota; kingdom Viridiplantae; phylum Streptophyta; class Pinopsida; order Cupressales; family Taxaceae; genus Torreya; species Torreya grandis. Next base: position 821,358 of record JARHVA010003902.1, on the reverse strand, counting down.
GATCACCAATGAGCTTGCAACAACCTGCAACTCATAGATCTTACAACTGGAAGGAACTCTTCCTTTCTATCTCATGCATTAAACAATACATGCCAATGGGTCTATAAATAGATCCCTAACTCAAACACTAACTAAGACTCTTAATTTAGACAATTGTCCTCGCAACCCAAGACTCTGGCTGGTCTTGACATGCAAACTCATCGTTCACTTAACTAACTGTCCGTGAAACGAACACTTCGGGAACACACAGGCGACCGACGTCGGTCCCTGCTGGTCTGGTTCTGCCGACGTCGGCCGACTTCCTGCCGTCGTCGGTTGCCTTCTGCACTGGATACTGCCGACGTCGGTCATGCTACCGACGCCGGTTCCTGTAGAACTCAGCAACCATTATTCCTCAGTTTGCAAAGGTTGAAGCTTTTAGCTCCACACCCTAACAATCTCCCACTTGGAGATAAACAGCTGCAACCTGTACCTGTACCTGTACACCGTCTAGTTTGTTTCCTTGGCTTTGTATCCCTCCTCAAGATCACTCTTGAAGACCAACCACCACAAAATCCGTGATGCAAAATCTGTCATCCAAATTACCTGTCACATCCGCATCTACAACCATGTAGAAAAAGAACTTGACCCTGCATAGCATGTGCACCTGCTGCTGGTCCCACTGAACTGCCCTTCAGTATTACTCTCCCGGATTGACTCCAAACTTGTGACAACTCCCACTGCTTGGGAAAAAACTCAGGTTTAGTACATACCATGCACTCAACCTCATTATGTGAATCAAGACACCTGTTCTATGAACTGTCTAGCCATCGGCGTGCTAACCAGCTTCACACAATCATCCTGAAACAAAGTCAAAAAGACCTCCATGTCTCTAGATCACACTCATGCCAAAGAATCTTGATGCTCCCAGATTCTCCATGACAAAAACCTGAACTAGCTTTACCTTTAGTTCAGCAATACCTGTATATGTAACCCTGCAACAAGCACATCATACAGAAAATAGAATAGTGTAGCTAATACTATCCAACCTGGTAAAGAGAAACACAATGATCAAACCTCCATTGCCCTGCAGCTAAAACAAGATCATATACCCTGATCTTCCATCTCATGTATCCATTTCCGCTCTTCTTCATCCTCAACATCCATTCGTCTCTCAGTGCTTACTTCCAGCTGGCAACACTACCCAAAACCCCTGTTTGGTTCTCCTCCAAGGAATCACATCCTCATCCATGCCAAGCTCCCACTGTTTCCTGGATCTACCTGTTCTGCTTCTTCAATAACTTCCTGGTCCTATGCCATAAGTGAGCAACAAGTAGTGTAAAGAAGGGAAATGACGAATTTAAGAACTTACTTACACCTTCAGTCCTCCAAATGGGCGCTTGAGACTCCATGACAACTAGCTGTCCACCCAAAATTCGTCTCAGTAACCGATGCCGGTCACATCTCAGTCTACAGCCGACCGATGTCGGTTCCCTGCGACTGCCTCCTTGCCGACGTCGTTTTCCCCTGGCCGACACCGGTCTCTGTCTGCCCCGAGTCACCGACGTCGGGCTGAACATAGCCGACATCGGTCCCTGTCTGGACGCCGAAGCCGGTTTTCCTGCCGACGTCGGTCTCTGTGTTTTTCTTGTGAGACCTAACTTTTTCCCGCGAGCTCTTTTTGGATCAAAACCTTGTCCAAATCACCCTTGCTCTGCTCAGAATTCCTCTGCACCTTATGCTGAACTCTGTCCGTCACTTTCTCCTTGAAAACCAAGGCTTTCCCGTTCTTGTCACTAACATCGGATTCCTCAAGAAACCTTACTTTCTTCTTCTGCATACAGGAACCACGATCCATGCCTTCCAAATCCGAAAGCATATTCTTTGACTCAAGAACCAGCATCTCCTTCTTATCTATGTGACCAAGCCTATCAAGCCACATCTCTGAATCTACAGCTGAAGTAGATAACCCAGAAAGAGAATCAGTAAAACAAGTAGATAGATAAAGCGTACCTACTTTCTTACCTCTAGCTATAACAAGTGTACCCTTGGTAACTTTCCACGAGTCCGCTGAGAGAGTTACTGTGCAACCCTCTTCACCCAAGCTTCTAACAGAAATCAGATTCCGCTTCAGAACTGGGACATGCATGACCTCCTTTAACACCCATGTGTCACCTGTCTGCAATTTCAGCTTCACTTTGCCTTTGCCAACAACCTGACAAGGCTTACCATCCCCTACACAAATTTCTCCAAAGTCTCCCTGGACATACTCATGAAAAAATTCTCTATGTGGAGATGCATGAAAAGAGGCACCAGAATCTAATACCCAAGATTCTACTTTATCCAAAGAACATACCAGAGCATCCTGTGCAATGTAACCCGCAACATCTGCTTCTTCTCCATGTTCTTCATGATGATCTTCACCCGATCTGCAATCTCTCTTTAAGTGCCCTTGCTTTCCACATTTCCAGCAGGTTATTCTGCCATACCTGGACTTGGATCTCTTGCCTGTCTTCGACCTTGATCTCCCACGCTCTGTCCTCTCTCTTGGCCTTCCTCTTCCTTCAACACTCAAAGCATTTCCAGATAATTCCCCTGTGCTTTTCCTGCGTATCTCTTCATTCAAGATTACACTCACAACATCATCCACTTTTAAGACTTTTGAAGGAGACACAGTATTAGAAACTGCCATTACCAAACCTTCCCAACTTTCAGGTAATGAACACAAGATTAAGAGAGCTCTAAGTTCATCATCAAATACAATATTCACTGAACTTAACTGGTTTACTAAACCATGGAAATCACTAAGATGGCTATGAATAGATCCACCTTCCAACATTTGCAAATTAAATAAACGCTTCATAAGAAATACCTTGTTTGAAGCCGAGGGTTTTTCATATAAATTTGCCAAAGATTTCATCAACTCCACCGTTGTCTTACACTGTGATAAGCTGGAAATCACAGTTGAATCAAGACTCAATCTAACAGATCCCAGAGCCTTCCGATCAAGAACCTCCCATTCTTCATCTTTCATATCCAAGGGTTTGCTAGCAACCCCACCCAACGGTAAGTACAAATCTTTCTGATACAGATAGTCCTCAATCTGCATCCTCCATAATTGGTAGTTCTTGCCATTGAACTTGTCCATTCGTAGTTGACTGCTTTCTGACATTGCTCAACTCCCACTCAAACAGAAACCCTGTGAGTAACCTGTAATCAAAACACACTACCCAGATCTACACCAATCTGTTAGTATCCCAACCAAAAGCTCTAATACCACTTGTTGGTATCAAGCTTAAGAACCTACAACCAAGGCTCTGATACCACTTGTCAGGAAATCAAGAACAACAAACATGCTCTGACTCCACTGGTTAGGATCTTGCTCCTCAGAAAGAGCACAGTATGATTACCAAATATATAAGCAATTGAATATGCGGAAATAACCAGAAACACAAGTAACTAGAATTCACCAATAGCACAGAATATGAGAGACAATACACTATTTTGTATTAACACTAACAGAAAAGAATACATCAAAGAGCCGCCACACTCTTTCACCTTACAGAGATTCGCCACACCTCAAGTGTACAGTAATTCTTCTCACACACACTCTCCTACACAAAAAATGGTCCCAATAACCAACTCACACACAGAATTGGTGTTCACCTCACCAACCAGTCAGTAATAACCCTGCCGGTACATCAAGCACTCTATAGCACTTCAAGCTGATCTCTCATGAACCTGCAACCTGCAATTCAAAGACCAAGCTTACATGTAGATCACCAATGAGCTTGCAACAACCTGCAACTCATAGATCTTACAACTGGAAGGAACTCTTCCTTTCTATCTCATGCATTAAACAATACATGCCAATGGGTCTATAAATAGATCCCTAACTCAAACACTAACTAAGACTCTTAATTTAGACAATTGTCCTCGCAACCCAAGACTCTGGCTGGTCTTGACATGCAAACTCATCATTCACTTAACTAACTGTCCATGAAACGAACACTTCGGGAACACACAGGCGACCGACGTCGGTCCCTGCTGGTCTGGTTCTGCCGACGTCGGCCGACTTCCTGCCGTCACCGGTTGCCTTCTGCACTGGATACTGCCGACGTCGGTCATGCTGTCGACGCCGGTTCCTGTAGAACTTAGCAACCATTATTCCTCAGTTTGCAAAGGTTGAAGCTTTTAGCTCCACACCCTAACATCTATCTAGGAATTTTGTGTACATATCTTGGAATAAATGTGACCTTGTGTTTTTAACATATTAATATGTGGTTATGTGGCCATAAACTTCTTTTGTGATGTTTTTCTACCTCTTGAAAACCAACTTCTATTAGTTGAATTTTGCTAAGGTATAATGTTATGATGTGTGATGTAATATTGCATCACTACTATAGTATTGAGTATTGGTACAAGTATGAGGTTGAGGGTAGAGAATAACTACATCCATAATTATTTTGATCAGGTATGGGTAAGGAAGTGAAGTATCTCATAGGCTAAAAATCCACTTTCCCCTTTTCACAAATAAGCACTGGATTCATTCAAAGTGTGCACCATGTGCACCATGATTGGCCATGAAATCTTAGTGCATAATGGTCACTTTATGGACCTAAGATTTCTTTAACCACCTCATGGAGGTTGTGGTAAAATAAAAACTTGTGAATTTTCTTGTTTTACCCCTTGCGAAGCATAATTTGATCCTGTAAATTTTGGACATTTATGCAAATCGATAAGGTGGTACTTGATAAAATACATGTGCATGTTGGTCTATAGGTGCAACCATGCTTTGGTTAAGGTATTATTTTTATTATACATATTAGAAATATTTTGGGATGTAATATTTCTATTTTTTTAAAACATAACTGGTATGTATGCTGATTTTGTGCTCTAATAGAGCAACACTAAGCCTTGATAAGGGGGTGTTTAAAATCCAAGGTACCCACTTGACTCTTGGATAGAGTGATGAAATTTGGGTGATACCCTCAGATGGCTGGTTTTGGATGGTGGGATTGGTACCCCTCGACCATTGTGCAAGCTTGCATATGTGTTAGAGAACATGTTGTATGTGATGCCTGGTATGGCTTCTCCATTATGTAACGTGGTTGGTGTGGGATGTTGAACCTTGAGTAGTTGATGAAGTAGTGGAGTAAACATAATAGTATGGATTAATAACTTTGTGTAAGGACATTTTATAATGAATATTCTTAAGATTATGCATGCAGCATAATGTTTTAGTGGAAGATTTCCACTATTAATATGGATTTTGATTACAATCTGATGGGATTGGATGGTTATATTTTGTTGACATCATGTTACAAGTCCATGTGTGTTGACATAGGTGATTATAACCTTAGTAAATTTTATATTTAGATTGTTAATTTGGTTTAGACAATCAATTTATAACTTGTTATATCATAACTATATTTTTCTATTTAAAATTTTTGATAGCACTCTTATTGAGAATCATTTTAAGGTGAGTATAAGCTACTATGTTTTGGAACACTGTATGCTTGTGTTATTAAAATTCATTTTCATAAATGGCCATGTGTGTGTCCTTATGATCGCAAGAAATTATGCTCCTAAATCTGGACATGTGTAATCTAGTGTTGGGAAAGCAATTATCTCCCATATGTTCACTATGGTGTCATGAGATGACACATGAACTGATTGGATATTCTTAAGGTGGGACATGATTGACCTTAGGATAATATTTGGAATATTGGCAAATAAGGTTGAATGTTTCCATGATGGGATTATGGTATATCCTCATGTCTTACCAAGAGGTAAGTTGACTATATTTTCATTGAGTTTTGTCTTGGGTCTAAATTCCCCATTTATATTATTTTATACTTGATTGGGTCAACCTTTTTCCCCTACCAAATAAGTAATTTATAGTTACTATTAACCCATTAGTTCAATAGGTTTAACCTAGCTTTGATTGACATTATGCTTATTATTACAACTAATTATCATGATTATTGGTCTTCATTGGCTTATTATTATCATAGATTTATATGCTTAAAATTATTGTTGACATATTTCATATTATATACATATTAGATTTATTATTATTGTTATTTATTTATTGAGCAGCTGCTGTTGATGTCCTGCATTGGTGGTTGTAGGAATAAGTGAGATAAGCTTGACGGTAGACTTAAGTATCTGAGACAATAATGGGTTGGACTTATGAAAATTTGGATTGGTATTGATAGGTAAATTGTAAGGTGAAATAAATTTAAAACCCATGGTTCATTTAGGTCCTCTAACTTGTTTTGGTCCATCCTCATTTAGTTGTTTATTTGTCGAGCAGATTTTGGTTTATGTCATCCTTAGTGGGTAAATCGATTATTTATTATTCCTTGAGTTGGATTGATTAATTATAGGACTATTATTATTTTTATTCCATTTTCTTTATGACTTGGGTGTTATAATTTGGGGGTTGGAATTAATTCCCATTACAAGTTATGTCTAGACTTGTGCCTTGGATCCTATTTTATTTTGCAATTTTATTTTCCATGTTTTGGTTTTGAATTCCCATGTGCATTATGCCTACATGTGCCATGAATTGGACCATAGACATCTTGAGTTAGCTTGTGTAAAAGGGTCGGTTGATGTTTGGATGTCATTTAATTGTATGATCATGTTTTATATGTATTTACTCCATGTCATTGATCTAGGTGGAGAGTCTTATTATGGATTATCATTATATCATGCACTATTAAATAGATTTTCACTCCGTGCAAAAGGTTTGAGGTGAAAGTTTTTATATTTTTTCTCATGGGATTTTATTGATGAAATGTGTAAATATACAGTTATCATAATACCTTTAGGATTAAATAACTGGTAAAGAATTTACCAAGTAGTTGCTTTATTACTAGGACATAGTTGTATAGAATATTTTTTAGGTAGTGTGATCCTTGGTTATTTTAAATAGTTTTTGGGATGGTTCCTCTCTAAAAGGGAGAGGATGTCATAACCCCACTAAAGTGAAAGTAAATAAAAAATTATATTTTTCCCCCCTTGATTCGTAGTCAATGTTGTAATGATCCATATAATTCAGTTGGGAATGAATGGTAAATGTGGGAAGGAAACTACATTTCCTCTTGAATTCAAGATCAAATGTTGGGTATAAAATTTAATTTTTCCTTGTATTTATGTATTGTGTAGAGATCTAGGTTGCACGATGAGCCTTTTGAAAATAAAATAAAATCTATGTTAATATTTACTTGGTCATATTTGTTGTGGGTAGTGGGTTTAGCTTGTTGGAGACACCAAATTATAAGTGAGGATTTATTATGTTTATTAATATATGTCTAGTGATATATTTACCTATCCTAATTCCCCTCATTGTTATGATGTCATCCATTATTAGGTGGTCACAATTTTGTCCATGCAAAAGCCTGAAAGTCTTGTTTTTATTATTTTTTTTTTATCGACAGGGGGATTTTTCTTTTATTTTTTCTTGTGGGGGTGAGAAGCTCACTCCTACATGTGAATAATTCAGCTTGGAGTCAATTTTTGGAAGAGATATGCACATATATTCTTTTGACTAGTTGGGTCTCTCAATGTAGGGGGCATGCTAATTTATATAAAAAAGTTTTTTTTTCATTTTATACCTAGGGTATTGACTTGCACTACATGCCACACTTGGAAAGGGGGTGATTTATATTTTGATTGTGGATGGAATTTTATCAGGGATAGCACACTATAATGAAATAATGAAAAGGGATTAATTTTCATTCTCCCAAAAGAAGCCAAGACTTCATAAATGGGTCGTAGACTTGAAGTCAATGGGGGTAAGGAAGAGAGATTTTATTATTATTATTATTATTATTATTATTATTATTATTATTATTATTATTATTTTACACTTAGGGAAGTAGTAGGAAGGGCATCAACCCCCTTCTTGGAAGGTCCAAAAATTGCATAGCATGATGATTTTGGGTAATAATATAACTAGTTTTAGGTTGACTTCTCCATCTTAGTAGATAAGTGATCTTCCATTTCATCTATATACACATACTACTGGGTTTTTAAACTTTGATGGAATTGATTTTAATGAACCCCTTATGCACCTGAGTTGACTTAGTTGATTGGACTCTTTTGAAAAGATGTAAATATTTTTTATTACATTGCCAATCTATATATATATATATATATATATATATATATATTCACCTTGGGATCGATTTGGTTTTAACATAAAAACTTCATATGAGGCTCTACCTCCTAAGACCCTACAGTGCCTTAAGTTGTTCATTGGTTACAGTGAAAATTAATGGTTTTATTGACCTATAATTGTGGGTGTTAAATAGAAAAATTTAATGGTAATATAAAACCCTACATATTAGATTAGCATATCCAATGGGCTACACATGTTTCCCTTCTTTTGCCATTTGGTAAATAATGTTATGATAAATATATATTAAGCTGGGAAATTTTGGTAATTTGGGGGTTGAGGAACTAATTTTACTACCATTAGACCTAAGTGTGGTGACATGGATATTCCATTTATTATTCTTTTAAATAGATGAAACCCTTTTTTTAATTGAGTATACACATTACTATGTATTAATTCCTTGACAACAACAAAAATCAATGATGAATGGGACTTAAGCAAATTACCTTATTCTCATCATTATTTTAAGGTTTTTTATTTTTGATACATAATTCCTATTTAATCATTTGACCTAGTGTGGGATAAGGAAGATTAGAAACCATTTTTAATCAAATCTCTTAGACTACATACTATTTTCCATAGCTGAATGGTTGTAGGTAATGATATCTTTGTGAATGGACTAAATGCTTTATATCTGAGAAGTTTTACACACACACACACACACACACACACACACATACATACACACACACACACACACACACACACACACACACACACACACACACACACACACACACACACACACACACACACACACACACACACACACACACACACATATACATACATACATACGTACATACATACATACTTACATATACATACATACATACATACATATATATATATATATATATATATATATATATATATATGTATGTATGTATGTATGTATTGAATATATATATATATATATATATATATATATATATATATATATATATATATATATATATATATGTATATATATATATGTATATATATATATATATGTATATATATATATGTATATATATATATATATATATATGTATGTATATGTATATATATATATATCTATATGTATGTATGTATGTATGTATGTATGTATATATATACATACATATATTTATATATATACATACATACATATATATATATATACACACACACACACACACATACATACATACATACATACATACATACATATATATATATATATATATATATATATATATATATATATACATATACATACATACATACATACATATATATACATACATACATACATACATACATATATATATATATATATATATACACACACACACATACATGTGTGTGTGTGTGTGTGTGTGTGTGTGTGTGTGTGTGTGTGTGTAATATATATATGTATATATATATATAAATATACACATACATACATACATACATACATACATACATACATACATATATATATATATATATATATATATATATATATATTGGTATGCCTTTATTCTTGTTTTGAAAAACCAATGTATATATATATATATATATATATATATATATATATATATATATATATTTATTGGTATGCCTTTATTCTTGTTTTGAAAAACCACTATTGATGGTACCCTATTAGATAATGTATTAGATTTATGTGTATGTAATATTACCTCCTTTATTAAGTGTGGTTCCATTTTAAAGGCCCATAGAAATTTATATAGTTGGTTGTGGGAGTAATGCAATCCTAATACAAAACCCACTAGCCAACTTAGTTATTGAAAAGTATTATAACCCTATTGATTCTGTGGTTTTCATTCACAAATCATCCTCTGAATGGTTTTAAGTTTATTATCAAAGGTAATGCTTTCAATGCTTCATTTCATCTAAAAAAAGTGAGGATTTATGGTTTAATATTTAGCATTAAATTATTGTCCATGAGTTTTGGCAAGTTAGCCAATGGGCTACCCAACTTACTTTAATTCTTACAAATATAAACCCCTGATCGAATAGATCTATTTGAGGAATTTTGGATGTTGATTTCATTATGTGCATGACCTTTTAGTTGTTGGTGGTTGGATACTATGATTATGTCATATGACTATTGTCAGTTTTATGTTGCTATTTGATTGTGTATGTGAGTCAAGAATGAAGTACTACCTTATTTAAACCTTTGAGCTAAAGGCCATTACCCTTGTGGGTATTGGTTGTGTTTGAACCTCCTTATAATTATTGACCTCTTCTATGTGTGTCCTCTTGGTTGTTTAACTGTTGAGTATTTGGACCATGGATTATGTCATCGTATGCTCATCTCTACCTAGTAAAACTCAAATTCCTGATTCTACCATCTAGATGATGGTTCAGGTGGTCAAGGCCACTGATGGTTGGGATAATCTAGTTGAACCTTTAGGTTGACCTTATGTAGACTTATCAATTATTTTCCTACTTATTGGACTAAGTTCTTGTAGATTTATTGGTTCCATGGTATCTAATTCATGGAGTACTTGATGTGATTGTAGAGTATTCTTAGTAGTTTTCTCGAATGTAATTAATGCTTATGTAAACTTGATTTGTATTCTTGGTAGTATGGTTGTAGACCTTATCTTATCTTTTTTTGAATTTTGATGTAGTGATAAATTAGTTTTTGGTTACACTTTTAATGGTAATTGATGTGTAATGATCCTAATTATGTATCACAGTGTTATGTTGGACCTAAATTCTCTTGATTCTGATTATGAAATGTTATATCTTTTAAATCTTGGCATGCAAGTGTATTATTTTGGTATATGAAAATTTATATAATGATGGATATATTTGACATTACTTGGATTGGGCATTACATGATCAACTCGTAAAACTCAATTGTTATAAGAATGCACATGGGTACATATTAAACCGTATAGTTATTACCATTGAAATATTGTGTTAGTTTCATACTAATGATGATATGGGAAAACCACATTAATTATTAATTGTATTAATTATGATTAACACCTTTGCTAAATTATATTCATGATGGAATGTATCTTTTTGTGTTATGATTTTACTCTATGATGGCATCCAATGTGGTTGTAATAATACCTTGGTTTTTATTATGAAAATTTGGGTGCATCATTACAAACTAAGATTTAAATATTATGACTTAATGCTCTTGTTAATTCATGAATAATGTGTACTTTATGTTGTTAATCAAAAGGATTTGGGAATTTAATCATGAATGTTACTTTCCTCCTAAGTAAGTATCACAATCTTACTATTTTTAGCTTGATGTACATATTATTATATAAAGTAATTAAATTCATGAAAGTGTTTTCAGTATGAAATAATTACTTAGGTTGAAATTTTAAGATTGGTAAATGTTGTAAAGATTTTAAATTCAATTATAAATTATTATTTTAGGAAATGGTTGTATAGTCTTGAAAAAATTACCTTGTCTGAGTTGTTGGGTGATTACATCCACCTTAATCAGTGTTGGAAATAAAAGTTAGTGCATAGCATGGTTGGGAATAAAATTTGAAATTGCCATGAATATCTTGTTTCAGCATATATGCTAATTCGATAAATTGTATGGACAACCTATGTAATTGATTTTGATTACTCCTCTCTCGTGTGTATGGGAATTAGGAAACCTTGTTGTGTCCAAATAAATATCCTTGATGGTAACTCTTTTAATACATATTTACTTTACGTTCCTAAGGTCATGTTGAGCCATGATGGGTATCAGTCTTGGTACTAATGGCTACCCTTAAAATATCATAGCTATAATTCATTTTTTATTTATATTACTTAAGCAATGAAATTAAGGAATAATCATAATGAATAAGTATGTAGAATTAGCCAATTCGGTGTAATGAAATTCATGAACTCCTTAATGAGAATTTCATGTTTAAGAACCTATTGTCAGTCTCATGTTCACTCCTGGCACATATTTGAAGGATATTTTTTTTATTTTATTGAACATTAAAACCTAATTTTTAAAATGATGTTTCAAAGCCTGTTGTTCATGTGGTTAACATGATATGGATGAAGATATTATTCTCCTTTTTCAATCACATGAAATATCAAATGTTCTTATTGTGAAGACTTTAAATATGAAAAAGGTTATTTTGAGAAACCTTGTATATATAGAGGAAAGATAAGTATGATTCATTGTCTAATGCTAACAATGATGCTGTAGTCGAACCATTGGGTTGATAAACAAAAGCCTTGATTGGTTTCTAGGAAGGTAAACCAACATGTATCATTATAATATGTTTATGTTGTAATTACTCTTCCTAAGTAATGACTATTCTAATTTACAATGTGCTCCTATGTGTCCCTGTATGTCATGGCTATTCATATCAAAATGAGTTTATATTGACCTAAGTGATTCCATTACCATTATCTCTTATGCTAAGGTCTAAATTGAGATGGAATCTAGGGTGTTATACCCAAGTTTTCCTAGCTACCCTATTCACCATTGTGGTAGATTCGTGAAGGTATGGTTTTACCCTCCAAACCTTCAACCTAGTTCTCTTAGGAAAAAACAATGCTTAAGTAGCATTATCATACCATTAAATGGTCCTATGAGGGGTCCTTGATTTGAGTATAGAGTTTGGTATATATTAGTGTGTATGCACACACTAGTGCACCCCAAACTATATCTTCCCTTTTTATGAAGAGCTATTTTATAAACCCTTTGACGATGTGGTAACCCTAATTGAGTGTTTGTTACTACCTAATAGTGTGTTGGTTGAAAGCATGTGAGTGTGAGAACTTTTAGTATGTTATATATTGACCTTAGTTTGTGTGTGGGTCTTTTCATGTAGTGTTGTTGTGTACTCTAGAATTTAGCAACTACTAATTTTTTTTTCGGGGTTGTTTCAGATTCTCACTAAGTTTTGCATATAGTTTTGATGACCATCAGTCATCTTCTATAACAACCAAAGCATAATCTATATTTTCAAGAATATAGTCTTCTATAAACAAACCAAGCATATCGATATTCACATGAATTTCATTCAGACCTCATCTATGAGCAAGTAATCAATCTCTATTGCATTTAATTATCGAAGCAAATTATTGATATACTCACCAAACCCTTCACATAGAATAATTATCTTCATTTAAGAGCTCTTCTTTGGGTTCAAGTAGCTCCATATTCTTTCACCTCTAAGGGATTATCTCTATGTACTTGGGTACCTCATTTGGCCTTTGTGTCCCAATCTAATTCTTTTACCCACCTAAGCTAAGCTTAAGGGGGTGTTAGTGTAGGCTTTTTACCACTATGTGGTTTTACCTGTATGCTCTAATTATCTTACTTAGGTTAATAATAGGTCATTAGGGGAAATATAATTTAAGTATCTGATTGTGAGTTTAATTAATTACCATTTTAGGTGACCTAATTCCTCACTATATAATGTACCTTCCTATGTACTTTTTGGCTAATGCTCATTAATGAAACTTTTGTTGTGAAGACAAGATTATTCCATTTTGTTGGTTTTTCTTTAGATTTCACTAGTCCATACAGATTCAACTTCGTTCATTCGACCTTATCCAGTAGATGCTCAATTGTGGCCCATTTTGATAGTTTTCACTATTCTTGTAGCATGCAACTTGAAAAATAATTATTAATTTAAATTAAAACATATAACTAATGTGTTTCAAAGACTTAAGTTTTTTATTAGGTATTAGAGATGCATTACAATGAATAGGTATCTCACCCTAATACTCTTAGGAGTCCATTACATAGCATCACTTGTTACAACTCTAACATTAGTGCTTCGGTAGAACATGATATGGAGGATTATTATGATGAGGCTTATGAACCTCTCCTATGTTCTTCCATGAGTGGACATCCATTAACCTCTATGCACACACAATGGAGGTATAAAATTATAATTTATTTTTTAATATAAAATATTTATTCTCTTAGAAAAATTCTAATTATACACCTTGGCTACAACATGTCTATTACTTATGGGGACAAATACATAATGGATGACACTTAATGTCATATTTATAAGAGTGGATGTCCATCTGCCTATTCTTCTAGGGACACAATAGATAGGTATAAATTTGTAATTTATTTTGTGATTAATAATTATTTATGTTATTGAATTTTTTTAGTAAAACTTGATTATTATAGGTCTATTTCCCATATAGAATGGTGGGAAGATCGACGAGTTGGGAGCAAGCCTCCTCAATCTACTGACAAGTAATTTATAATGAGGTATAAATTCATAATGTATTTATTAATTAAAATAAATATTTTCATTGAACAAACCTAATATAAATTTATTATGATAGGTCTCCTACTCGAGACTCACCATTGAGGTATAATTTTTATTTTTTAATTAAAATTGATTTTAATTAATTTATTTATAATGTATTATAATTATATTATAGATCCATGTCAAGAGCAAGACCCTTTCATCTTATTTGTAAGAAACAAAATCTAGGACCTAAATGACAATATCCCTCTCAAGCCCCCCATTACCACCCCCTCCCCCCACACTCTCCCAACTAGTATCAATGGAATATTCCTTAAAGGATTAACGGGGTAGGGCATAAGGTATCCACCAACATCCGGTGATGAGATACCCTCTCATCTTATTAATGAGTAGTATAGACATTGAGCGAGAGGCACACCCGAAATGAACCTATATCTAAATGATGGCATAAAGATATTAATGAATGCTTAGGGATATTAATTAATTTCATATGTTTTATTTTAGTTTTTATTTTTATTATTTTTTACTATTTTTAATTTATTTATTTGTTCATTTATAATGATTTATTGAGTTCAAATATATTTTACATTAATATTTTTTTCATTTAAGCTATTTCATGAAAAGATTAGATGATCGAGTCAAAAAGTTGTTTCATAAAATTTTCCATTTATATTTGTATAAAATATCATTTGAACATTAAATTGATCATGCTAATTCATGTAAGTGAAACAATTCCCATTACATAAATAGTTTAACTATAAAATAAGTAGTATAAGGGTTATGAATTATGAATAGGCATTTAAGGATGATTATATTGAAAAATAAAACATTTTAAATTTATTAAAAAAAAAATCATAACTTTTCATATCTATAATTTTTAGGTTAAATACTATGGAACCATTGATGTGGAGAATAAAAATATTCAACCTCACAAAAGAGATCAATATTGTTGGAATAAGTTGTGTGAAAATGGCTAATAAATGAAAATAAAAACATTTAGGGTTAGCTACCCAAATTAATGAGATGTAAAATATTTTATTTTATATCATTTATTTTATTAATTTAATATTTATGAAATATTATAATTATTGTAGGGTAAGATTCTAACTAAGTATAGGTTTACAAAGTGAGAGTGCAAAAATGATTGTAGGTGACTCATCACATGGGAAATGAAATGAATATGATCTTGTTATCAAATTTTTAAGTTTTATATAAGTCATTATAAAATATTTTTTATGTTCATATAATTAATTTTGTATACATTTTTAGTACACCTAATCTTATCATATAATTATTACAACAAAAAAAATTATTTGACATGTCCAAAAAAAAACTAGTATGCACGGTATTAAAATCCATGGAATAGGACACACCTACCTTCCACAAGTTAGCATATTATAGTTACTATGTGCCAATAAGACATGTATTTCTTAATTAGTTTTAAATTATGTAAATTATAACTTTAAGTGCATATAATTTTATCATTATGTTGTGTAGGTTGTAATACCCTTTTTCATTATTGAGGGTCATGATATCAGTGAAGATGAGACATTTATGATGATTAGGATATTGATTAAAATAAATATTATTCTTGGTATGAGGAGACAAAGGATGGTGAGAACAAGGATAAAGATGATGACATTTAGGATGTAGCACTATATTTCAATTCTTTTTTGTAATTTAGAAGGGGTATTTTATTAATCCTTCTATATAGTACTAAGATACATTTTTGTATTAGAAAAACTAATTTGAATATTGTCTTCTATGATTATTTAGTTACAACATTTCAATTTTTTTTAAAAATCACTTTTCATTAACGTTATAAATTAATATGTATTTAAAAACTAAAACACTAAGTATAAAAATATATAATATAACATAATTATATAATTTATTAGAGATAATATAAAAATATGAAAAATTAATCTATTTTAAAATCAAGATACATACATACATATATAGAGTGTGTGTGAAAGTGTGTGTGTGTGTGTGTGTGTGTGTGTGTGTGTGTGTGTGTGTGTGTGTGTGTGTGTGTGAGTGTGTGTGTGTGTGTGTGTGTGTGTGTGTGTGTGTGTGTGTGTGTGTGTGTGTGTGTGTGTGTGTGTGTGTGTGTGTGTGTGTGTGTGTGTGTGTGTGTGTGTGTGTGTGTGTGTGTGTGTGTGTATCGTTGAATTAGATTTGTTTCAATATTGTGTCTTTTTAGGATGGCACAAAATTTATAAAAAACATGAAAGAAAATTTCAATAAAAAAATGTGTTTGGCACAAAATTCAAGCAAATACTATGAAAATTTTATGGAAATGTGGCACAAAATTGATTCAACTAAAATTTCATAAGTATGTCAAGTTTTTTCCATAAAACTTGATACAAATTACTCATATGTTTTCCACCTAAAACATCAAAAAAGGTCAAATTTCAATGCAAAAATAAAACCTAAGTCATGGTGAAAATTACACTTCATTCATTGTGTCAAACTATGAAAATCATGTCAAGCCACATCTAATAAGTGAAAAAATGGTAGGATAATTTAGCCATTGGGATTACATATCAATGACATAGAGAAGAACAATAAGTTAAATCTTGGAATTATATAAATTTTAAATTGAATAGTAACATGTACATGGAGAAACAATGTTGTCTATATTTCCCTATAAGAAAACATGGAAGATTCCCTAATCTATTATATAAGTTGTGCCACTTATTGAATATATAATATATATTTATCTCAACAACCTTATAAGTATTACATATGAAAAATAATTGATCTTATTTGTCTTCTTGTTTTTGTGTGCACATGCACCCATGTGTATTCTTACATTTGTATGTGTGTATGAGTGTGTGACATAATCATGAAATGTATACTCTAATATAGACCCAAGGTAGAACATATTGAAACCAAAATCAGAAAATAAATTAAAAAAAATCATAGATTAATATTTCATAATTATAAATAACAAGATTAAGGCTAGTCAATAATAGAGTCATAAATTTAATTTTTTTTTGTATAAATAACTATGGTAATAAAGTGTACATAAGACCTATTAAGTCACACAATCATTGAGACACAAAAAATCATCCTTTAAAGCATAATACTTACTATCATTAGTCTTTATAGTTATGTCACTCTCATATCCTTTTGATTATATAATTATTATAGGTTGTATCTTATGTCTTATTTGCATTTTATTAGGAAGACACATATGCATCTGCATTTTTAACTTTGATTTTTACTTTTTTTGGGTATCAACCTTAGTTCTTTATATGTTATGAGTTTTTTTTTTTTTTTAATCTTTTAGAATTTTTTGTCTCAATGAAATCCAAAAAAATTACATTGATATATAGTATATGGAATTATTTTTGTTTGACATATCCAAGGTATGTAATGTAACACATTATAAGATCCATTATCAAAGACCATATGGAATAAGATTTGAATTATCTTTGGTCCCATTATAATGGGAAAGATAAAACAACCAAGAGGATTTATACCAATACCATCATACCTCAAAATAATTATTGGAGTATATACTTAATCATAAGCACTAATTCCAATACTATAGATAAATTCTTGATTCATAAATCAAATATGGTGCCATTTCCAACCATTTATCTATATATTTCACTTATAATTAAGAAAAATCTTATTAATAAAAGGATATTTTATGATATTAATTGGAATATTAATGTCATCAAATAGAATCAACTTGATGTGCATCAAAGTCCTTTGAAACTTTTAAGTAAATTATTTTTTCTAATATATGGATATTTAGCTTGTTTCTTAGTATTGTTTGTGATGTGGAAGGTGGTAGGTAAAAATATTAAAATGATAATTTGGTGGATCCATTAATTCATTCAAACTAAATTTCTTTTTCATCTAGTTGAATTTTATTGTTGTCAATGAGATTTTTAAATTAGGGCTTAAAATCAAAGGAAAATTTTTTTGAATGCCATAAAAACCCATGATATTATTTCTTATAAATGTATTACAGTCATAATATCTATTCAAGTTCCCTAAAGGGTCCAAATCCCTCATTGGAGGCAAAGTACTCGTGTTATAGGGTAAGTACATAAAGATGGTGGACAAAAAGGGGTCTACCCGTAGACATGTTTTTCCTAAAAATTGAAAATGTCAACTTTTGTAGATTATTTGAGATGCATACACTCAAAATTTGAATATGGTGTAAGAATAGGGATTGTAAAATTTTGAGTCTAGTTTTCAAAACATTAATTTAAAAAAATAGTTAAGAATAATTAGGTCAAACATCTAAAATTTGAAGAGTAACTCCTGTTTTGTTTAGGAAAATAAAGTAGATAGTCATCCGTATGATGCAACATTTTTATAAAAATATATAGTATTTTTTAAACCCTTTTGTGTAAATTTACATAAGATCATCTAGTTTGTAACCTATAATTTATTTTAAAAAATGAATATATTTTTTTATTAATTTTACAAGTAAATATATCCTAAAAATTGACAAAAAAAATAGATAGATGGATGTACGACCTCCATAACTACCTTTAAAAAAAAATTAGTTTTTATTTTTGAAATGCGTATAGAATTAGACGTAGTTTGTGACCATATAATGTTTTTAACATCTGGATGAACAAAAACAAAAATACTTAAACATATGTAGGCATGTATTTGGTGACATGTGGTGGCCTTAAAAATCCATAATTAGAAATAAACATAGATAAAAACCTTATAATAGTCCAAAAAAATTTAAAAAAAATGAGAAAGAGGAGAGCATGTGGATCATCATGGTAATAATTATATGAATTAGCTCATTTACATTCATATGATATTTTGTGATGGAAGTATAATTTTCTTATTTTTATCAAAGATCTTGAATTTAGCGATGTGTCGATAGGTCCAAGCCTTTGGCTCATGAATCCAAGTCATTTCTAAGCCAAAAAGCTTGGTTTTTGAATCAAAACATAACATAGCATATACACACTATAGTTTATATGCTTTATAATGTGTTCATGTTATACCACATACACATTATGTTGAAATTTCACATAAAATAAAAAATATCTATTTATATGTGTTTATATTTACTCACATTCATAGTTTTATATTTTTATTTAAAATTGGAGTGTGTCAATATATACACTACCACAAAAATGACATAATTGATATAGTGATATAATTTTTATGCATTCATACTTGAAAACATAATTATGACTATATAGAATATGATTTATGGTTCAACTAGGTCAGTTGCATTAAAAATGAATGAAAGAGTCAATTGTTTCAATGGTGGAGGAAATTAGGGCCAATTTGGAACCCATGCAACAAACTACAACTATAAGATTTTATTTAGGGATAAATTAGCTTAGATTTCATGACATATGTAGTGAATGACTAAAGTGGTGTAATCAGTGATATAATTTTAATGAAATCGAGCCTTGTGAATCTAATTTAGACTATAAAGGATGTAATTTGGGGCACTTGACCCAAATATCATAAAAAAATAAACCAAATAGTCCATTGGTTTAATTTGAAGGAAATTAAGGGTAATTTGAGCCCCTTCAACCTAATTGTGACTATAAAATGTGATTTGGGCCCTAATCACCTCCATTTTCATCATAGAATGAAGAAAAAGAATCATTTGGTTCAATGACATGTAAGTTTGACATGTATAAGATGTGGCTTAAGGTTCAATAAACTCCAATGTCATCATGTAATGAATAAAATTGTCAATTCATTTAATTCTTAAGGTAATTAGATTCAATACAAGCCATATGAACCTATTATCAATATACAATGTGATTTGAGGCTAAATTAGATTTAATTTCATCATAGATCGAGCCAACTAGTCAAATGGTGTAATCAATGACACTTTTCTATGAAATTTGAACCACATTCAAATGTAGTTGGAATTGTATATGATGTTATTTTGAGTGAAATTGACCCTAATACACCATATAATGAACCAAATAGTTGATTCATTAAATTAAGGAGGCAATTGAGGCCAATTTGAGCCTCTTCAATTTGATAGCAAGAGTAGGACATGATTTAGGGATAAATTAGCTTTGATTCTATTATAAATTGATCCAATTAGTTAATCAGTGTAATTATAGATGTGGTTTAGGCCAGATTGAGTCCTATAGACCTAATTATGAGTTAGATTTTAGGGATTAAGGTTTAGGGTTATAATTATTTGATGCAATTTAACCACATGAACCTAATTTTGACTATAGAGGACATAATTTTGGGGTCAATCAACCCTTATATCATAAAAAATAAAGAAAATAGCCAAATTATGAGTAAATTGGGGCCAATTTGAGACCATTAAAATTAAATATAAGAGGACATGATTTAGGGATAAATTAGTCATAAATTGATCCAGTTAGTCAACTGGTGTAATTAGAGACATGATTTGGGCCAAATTGAGCCCCGTGAAACTAAATTATGGCTCAATTGATTGTATAAGATGTATTATGTAGATTAATCAACCCTTTAATTATATCAAAAATGTAAATATGGAGGTAATTAGGGACAATATACATAAATGCAAGTATAGGATGTGATTTGGGGCTATAAATTAGTTGATATTTCTTCATATATTGAGCCAATTAGTTGATTGTTACAATCAGTGATGCAAGTTGGATGAAATTCAACCTCATAAACCTTATTTTAACTATATAAGACCCTACTCTAATAACACTCTAAACTAAATAGTCCACCTATTAAAGCGAATTGAGGCCAATTTGAGCCCCTTCAACCTAACTACAAGAGCAAGACTTAATTTGAAGCTAAAATAGCATTGATTTTGTCATGAATTTATCCAATTAGTTAATTGGTGTAATTAGAGATGTGATTTGGGCCTAAATTAGTCATGAATTAATCCAAATAGTTAATTAGTGTAATTAGAGTTATGATTTTGTCTAAATTGAGCCCCATGAACCTAAATTATGGATCAAATGATTTTATAAAATGTAACATATGGTTAAATTGACCTTATAATTTTATCACAAATGCAAATATTGATGTAATTATATAAGATTACATGACATAATAATATTTCATAGTCTAGATTGCATCACATAATTATAAAACATGATGATATAACATAGGATTTCATCACATAATATAATTTTATATCATAATAATATAATATATGACTATGTAGATATAATAGTTATAAATCATATATATTTTAACACGTGCATGTAATAACATGTATGTTTTATAAACATACACATTATTATAACAATAGATAAAAAAAATCTTTGTCGAACATTTATTTTTTGTGTATTTTAATAATTATAACACCACTTACATTCTTTACATCATTTTTAGCTTTGCACAGTGACAATAAAAGGAATCAAATTGTTCTTTGTTTCATCATGGGAAATGATTCTCTTTCAAGGAAGAGGAAGAATTTGAATCAAAAGCATTTGAGAAATGATAATATTTGAGAGAAAAATAAAAGGTATGAATTAAAATATTGTTCTCAAGACAAGGTACAAACACTATCCCTAATAAACCAAATGTTGTAGATAATGATGAAATGGACAATGAAAAATTGAATAAGATGATGAATATTTACCTAAATTTCAAAAGTATGTTGCAAATCCACATTCAAAGTATAAAGTTTTTTATTTTTTTGATAATGAATCTATGCATGATGATTTATCTCTAAACAATGAATAAAATTTCATGGAAAATGTTATGATGAAATTAACAATGAATAAAATGCCATGGAAAGATTAAATAATTAAAGTAACAATTAATAAACTAGTAGTGAACACAATGATTTTGAAACACCCTCTCAATAAATTCTACCAGTAACAACACCTATCAGGTTTGTGTGTATAAAATTCAAGTAATTAATTCAATTTTATGAAAATATTTTGAAACCAATGCATAAAAAAATGCCTGACTGCCATTCAAGAAGACTAGCTTAAAAAAGAGATAATTTCTATGGAAATTTAGATTTTGACAGTCAAAAATGCCAATTATTTTTTTCCTTGATAAAATTGATTATGGTTGGACCTAAAATGTACACCCTAGAACTAAAAATATCTAACATAGATGGTGAAAATAATGAAATTGTTAAAAATCTACATGATTCATATCATAAGATAGGCATGACATAATGCAATAAATATTTTAATGTTGCCTGATGTATATTACAACTTGTGTAGGAAGTGATCAAAAAGGGAAAAAATAATTGATTTCAAAATTAGCTAAGCACTAAACATAAATCAAAAAACATTAATGGAAGTGATTGGAATAAATCAAAGACTTAATGATTCCAATACCAATGATATCTAGGCATTCTTTGGGAGACTTCCAAAAAAATAAAAGGATATAACCAATGCTCTCAAAGATTTAATTACATAATTTTGGAAAGATAATATAAGAGTTTCACCCAATACAAGAGATATAATATTGAAAATAATATTTGGTTCTTGCAACTATGAATTGCATCCAAAACATTTCATGGATATGACCCAAACACAATTATACTCTAGAATTTTTTTAAAACATCCACAAGTTTTAATTAGTTGAAGTTTTTTTTATATGGCCAAACCCTTTTATGTAAAATTAAATCACACACACACCACTTATTATTGTAGGCAACATGTTTAATTTTTAATGAACTATGATGTTTTTTGTCATATAGGTTGTACTTTACATAATGACAATATTTTTCATTAGTGTATCTTAGAAGATCCACCAAAATTAAGTAGGAAATTTATTCCAACCAGTTTTTTTAAGACCAGATGGATAGTTATTTTATGACAAAGCATGTTCGTATAGAAATTGTAGGATTTGTGATGGATTTACAAAATTAAAATAATTGCATCCATGAGAAGAGTACGAGTGCATTTGGATAGGAATTAGTTGCTTTGAGTAAATGCAAATCTATGATTTATCAAGTAATAGATGAAAAAAAATCTAAAATGTGTGATCTTGTTACAAAATAGATACCTATTTCAAAATTTATGGTCAAATTGAGGGAGTAAATTGTTAATGAATATGCAAGGAACACACACCGAGCTATAAGGTTGGATAACATTTCAAGCTAGGCAAGGACACCTTCCCATTTGGTTATATTGTTTTATTAGTCAACTATGATGATAATTACATATTCAAACCAAAAATGGAAGCTCAATTTCAATATTACAACTCAATATAGGTTTTTATATTCATGCATATATAATTCATGCATGTACCTGATAGTATAGAGCAAAATCAAAAATATCAAGGCAGTACTATTTCTATGTCAGTGATGACTGATCACATTATATAGAGTATATTGAAGGATATTTTAAGATGTTCTATAGATATTTGACTGAGAGAAATATTAATTTCAATCAACATTACATTTAGTTATACAATTACACATCGTAATTCATTAATGCACATATATCTCACTAATTGAGAAGGATGCACATTACCACTAGCGTAAAACATATTTGTAGTTTCATTGAGCCTATACATATATAAGGAGAGAATGATGGTGTTGCAGCATGTGTAAAAAGAGTCATTATAAGAGACAAGTTGAATTTTAAATATGGTAATATTTTGACTGATGAAAAAACCATTATTGAATGGTGTAATAATAAAATGGGCCATGGTGCTCAAGGAAATTCTACTATTCATAAATATTTCTAGTTGATGGAGAAAGAACACTTACAAAAGTATGAGGATTGTATGACCGTAATGGGATCAAGTGAGCTCCACTCATTTCATAGATCAAATTCAAGTTATTATACTATTCATATAAGACACTTGGCATATTTTTGTTCTATATGAATGGATTTTGTTTGGAATGAGTGCAAGTCACAAAAGTGGATGGATGACTAGAGCTACAATCCACTAATTCTAATTGATGCATATCAAGTTACACCAACATTACAACTTACATAAATGACATCATCACATGATTTTAACCATGTATCTAATCTAGTATAACCAGGTAGAAGATTAATCATTATGTACTATTTATTTTCATTATCTATCTTGATAGTGTGATTAAAAATTATTTTAAAAGTGATAAAGAGCATGCTTTTATAGTTATTATCAATGAGAACAATGAAGAGGGAATAAATTACTACTAATGTCACTGTGTAGAGGGAAATAAAAAAATTACTTTCCTAGTAATATATGGATAAAACATTGACTATCCCAATGGGTCTGTGGTAGTCATTGGAACTTGGCTTTGATGATATCCTATAAAAGAACCATATGTATGGTTGTTTGAAGATTTAGAAAGACATAAATGTATTGTGCAATGTTCAAATTTAGTTCTTGAAATAAATATTCAATTATTAAAATATGATGGGAGGCCAATAAATATGAATATATTAAAATTTCATGAGCCATACCATGTATTTATTATTAATATTATCAAGATTAGAACAGATCATAGTGGTTCATTATATTAAAATTTTAAGGTATGTTGAGTTCTCAAATGTATATGTATTAAATTTTATAAAATTTTATTTATTTTTATGTAGTACATATAAAATTCATTTTTAATTACTTACTAACATTTTTTTTAGGTTAATTGTTCCAAATATGCTTCCACCTTCATGCATTTGGCACTGTTAGTAAAGAATTTCATATTCTTGAAGCTAAGAAAAGTTTAATAAAGTACTTGGTTATTACAAAAAATGTGTTCTTGGGGATAAAATGTGTAGTGTATCTCTCAATTAGGAGTGATAGGAGGCCAAGTAATGTTATCTTACACTTTGTATGTGTTGGAAACACCAGTTTGTAGCCACAAAACACTGAAGGCGAAGTTCTCCAATAACTGCTTCAAATTTTACAACATTTATTCTCAGTGTTTCCAAACTCTTGAACAATAGTGAAAACATGAACCCAATTATATTTATAGGTTTTGGTCATGATATTAAATTTCATTTTCCTATGTATATGTGTTTTAAATTATGGTTTTTCACTTAAAGGTCTCATAGGTAGAAATGTCAGTTGGAAGACAAGAAGTTGACTCTTCACTACAAAAAATGTTGCATATAATAACCCATTATTACAATATGTGCTAAAAATTCATAGTAAATATTCTATCAATGTGCTTTAGGATGACATTATATATCTTTTACATTCACATGAAGGATATTTTTGTTCATGACATTATTTATGGTTTCCATTTTATGCAGTCTGAAGTTAGGCCCAAAAAACTATAATTTTCTTGTATTGAGAAGGATGTTCATGAGGCTGAAATGGGTAGTGGGTCTCTTAATTGGGAATGAATAAAAGGACAAGAAGATGGTCCTACATATTATTCATGAATATATATGTGTTAAAAGTGCCATTTTTGATCCATGAAGCAATAGAGGTGGATATATTGCATTGTTCCTTTAACTTTGACAATATTTGTTATAAGGGTTTTCATGCTCCTTAATAGTAGAGAAAAACATTCATTTAGGTGGATTTATAGGTTGTGGTCATAAGATGAAATGTAATTTGATTATATATTTTTTTTTAAAATGATGGAATTGTATTTTGAGGTCCCAGAGGTAGAAATATCAGGTGAAAAACCAAAACTTGTCTCTTCATTGTTAAAAAAATTACATTTCAAGGCTTGTTACTATAGTGTGTGCCGCAAATTAAAATATAACAGTTAAATTAACATGATCTAGGATAAAATTATAAGGATTCAAAATGCACATGATTTTTGTATTTCATATAAATGAATTATGGTTTCTATTTTATGAGCATCTAAAATTAGGCAAGAAAATTGTAATTTTATTATATTGGGAATGACAATCTCAAGGCCAAAATGGTCAGTGGGTATCTTGATCGAGCATGATAAAATGTCCAATAATATTATCCTTAACATTATATACCACCTTAGACATGTTGGCAGTGCTAGGTTTGAGCCATGAACCACCAAAAATGAATATACTGAACTGCCCCTTCAACTTTGACTTAAAATATTGTCAATGTTTCTAAGCTCCTAAATAGTAGTAAAAACACACATCCTACCCATGAGAGGAACATCACACTAATATATGACTCTATCTC